>PVKM010000935.1:0-89310 GCA_004027735.1 Carollia perspicillata | reverse complement strand
CTTCCCCCAACATTTGTAACTTCCAAGGAAATAAGGCTAACATACATTAAGTAATGAAACAATATAAGAATATAATTCATGAACTAGAATCTATAAGTGGTACAGTTTTTTGAATGAAAACAAGAATTATTTTAAATTTTCTGGGACTTCACCTTCTACATAAATGGAACAGGTGATGAATGGGCAACCTCCCACTGAAGCAACTAGAAGCTGGAAAATACAAAATTATGTTTTAAAGACGTGAGAACACTATGGAAGAAATGAGGACTAGGTGAACCACAGTTCCAGAAAAGCAAGAATCTGCTCGTAATTGCTCATCATTCTTATTTATTGAAGGCATTAGCAAATTCTGGGATGCTATATAATAGACTTGACAACTTCTAGCTGAAAGGGAGAATAGCCTAGCAGTTGTGTGGGTCTGCAGTGACAAATTAGAAACTTGAAGGACCTCAAATGCAAGATGGTTTTACTAATGGCATGTTTGATGAGTTCCAGGGCTGTGAGGGATGCTGGAGGTTTATAGGGGAAGTTTTTAGAAGAAAAATTAAAGTCTCCTGCTGACACTTAGGGCTCAAGAAACAAAGACCAGCTGAAGTCATGGGGCCTGCAGCAACTGTGCAGCCAGTCTCCTCAAAATATTTGCCAGCTTTTATGTTCAAGGGGCAGAGTCCTAGAGACTTGGGCTGGAGGTTTTAGAAGAGCAGACCTGACTGAGGAGAAAAATGCCCACGATGCTTACAAGTAAAGCTTGGGAGAAATCATACTCTCACACAAAATGGATGTACGCTAATTATTAGTAAATTTTCCAAGCAACTTTGATACAGCTAAATCTCTGATAAAAGTAAAATCATCAGTCCTTCACCCTCTCTAACACAAGAATGGGTGACTGCATTCTGGCAGAAGATTTAAACCACCTGAGTCTTTGTGTTTCTTTCTAATAAACATTTAGGAATAAAAAAATTTTAATAATATGAAAGGGCCAAAAAAGACTAATAATCAAGGAAAAAACACACAGACGTTGACCCCAAAATGATACTGATATTGAAGTTAGCAAAGACTTTAACATAACTATAGGTAATATGTTCAAGAAAATAGATGAAATCTATGAATAACAATCAAGTGGACACAGAAGAGCACAGGATTACTGTAAAGTAAAACAATTTAATAAATACGTACACATTTGTCCAAGAAAGTATTTAAAATATAGAAAAGCTCAGGCAATCCAAGTAGAATCAATAAAAAGAAAACCATGTATACCAACATTATAGTGAAATCATTAAAAGCAAAGGAAAAAAATAAAGTCTTAAAAGAGCCTGAGGAAAAAAAACACATTATAATAAAAAAAAGTTGCAATAAGACTTACAGCTGACTGCTCAAAAGAAACAATGAAATCTAGAAACAATGAAACATTTTTATAGTGCTGCAAGAAAAATTGCTAAACTAGAATTCTAAAAACTGTTCTACCACAAGAGTTGCAATAAAGACATTTTCAGACAAACAAAATCTTGGAATACTTAGCAGCAGCAGATCTGACCAAGAAATGTTAGAGATTTCTTCAGAATCATATCAAAGAAAAATGATTCTACATAAAAAAAGGAATTCCAGATACGAATGAAGATCATTAGAAGTGACATTAAACATGTATTAATATAAATGTGTTGGATTTGTACACAATGGCTTGTCAAGTTTTAAATAAATAAACATGATTTATTTAGCAGTCCCAGGAAAACAATGATCCCTGCTCTGATCTCTAGAATAACAAAAAATAGAATGGTGAAAGAATGTTTAACTAACTTTTTGATAGAACAAAATGGAATGATTAAAAAAATTAATCTAAAGGAAAACTAGAATGTCAGGCTAAATACAATAAATGCATGCTGCTACAGGAAAAACAACCCAAAACAACTGAAATAAAAGGTAGGAAGAAGATACATCATGCAAACACTATTGAAATAAAAAGCTACCGTAGCTTTACCAATAACAGAGAAAGATGATTTTCATGCAAGAAGCATTACAAAAGATAAATGTATTTCAAATGATAAAAGAGTCATTCAATTGGAATATATAAAAAAGTTTTTAATCTATATACCAAGAAGCATAACTTCAACTCATATATAAAACAAACAAAAAATGATGGAACTAAACTGAGTAATATACAAATCCTCTAGCATAACAAAAAGTATTAATATACTTCATTCAATGGCTATTAGAACAAAATGGAAGAAAATCAGTAAAGAAACAGGTCTAAATGAGACGGTGAACAAACATGACCTAATTGACAGGAATAGCTCACTTCCCCCAATGATAATAGAGTTAATATTCCTTTCAAGTGCCTGCAGAACTTTAACCACATTCAGCAAGGTACAGCACAATACAGAAATCACTCACGGTATGTTTTCTGACCCAACAAAATGGAACTACAAATAAGCAACTAACATATAACTAGAAAAATTCCATCTGCATGGAAATGAAATAATATCACAGGTCAATAAGACTATTAACGTCTCCCTTGCTTTTATTTATTGTTTTGTACCCCAGATAGCTTTTATTGCCTCACAGCATTTCTTTTCTGTTTGTTTTTTTTTTCTCAATTAGAATGTCCCTCTGAACTTCCTCTCTCTTCCTCTGTACCTCACCTCCCTCCAACAGTAGGGGTGGTGAGAGAGAAGATAGGGCTTCAGGGGCCTGCCATTGTTCCTTGACTTAGATCAGGCAACAGGAGGTCTGAGTTCACATTAGTGCAATGTGCTAAAAACCTAGCTACAGCTATTGGACACTACAAAGAATACCCGAGTGCAGCTACCATCCCACTGTGAGGCTATGTTCACTTTCATTTATGGGTAATGCTACTGTGAAACTTTCTTTTTCACTTCTTTTCAACAAGTATGCAAATGTGGTTTTGGAACCAGGTTGGCCAGGCCATATTCAAATTGTGGCCACTCCCTATGTAACTGTGATCTAATTAATTCAATTAAAGGTGGAGGCTCCTCAGTCACCCCAGTGTTGACCAATAGGTCGTTGTTCATTAATGACTAGTACCATTTCAGAAAATTCTTATTTATTTATTTTTTCAGTACTTGCACAGAGAAAGCTTTAACAGACAAGAATCCCAGCAACAATGTCACTATGTCATCTCCACTCCTACTAAGTAATCTTAAAAAAAAGCCTTGGCTGGTGTGGCTTGGTGGGTTGAGCACCAGCCTGTGAACCAAAGAGTCACCGGTTCTATTCCCAGTCAGGGCACGTGTCTGGGTTGTGGGCCAGGTCCCCAGTAGGGAGCATGAAAGAGACAATCACATTGATGTTTAACTACCTCTCTTTCTCCCTCCCTTTCTCTAAAAATAAATAAATAAAATATTTTTAAAAATACATGACCTATGCCTAGCTATAATTAATGTATTCTGTCCAACAGTTGTCTTTATTTTTTAATTTCATCAATTTTAATTAATTAATTAATATTTTTTAGCCTTACTCAGGGACACTATTTTTTTCATTGGTTTCAGAGAAAGAGGAAAGGAGAAAGAGAAACTTCAATGCAGGAGAAAAGCGTTGAAAGATTGTCTCCCATATGTGTGCCACCTGGGCACTGAACCTGCAACCTAGTCATGTGCCTGGACTGGGAATCAAACCCACGAGCTTTTGATTATGGGATGATGCTCCAACCAACTGAGCCACACTGATCGGACTCTCGTTAATTTAATTGTTTTATTATTATTATATTGTATTGTATTTTTTCATTACCATTTATCCATTATACTCTCTTCCACTCTTCACTCCCTCCCTCCAAGCAATCACTACACTTCACAATGCTTCAAAAAGAATAAAATACTAAGTAATTAATTTAACAATTGATGTAAAAAACCTGTACTCAGGAAATTACAAAACACTGAAGAAAAAAAATTGAAGATACAAATAAGTGGAAGTGCATATTTTATTCATGGATAAAAAGAATTAACATTATTAAAATGTCCGTACTACCCAAAGCAATCTATAAATTCAACACAATTCCTATCAAGATATTAATGACATATTTCCAAAATTTATGTGAACCATGAAGGACCCCAAATAGCAATAGCAATGTTGAGAAAGAAGAACAAAGTTGGAGGAGTCCTGCTATCTAATATTAAACTATACTATAAAGCCATAGTAATCAAAACAGTATGATACTGGCATGGAAACAGAAACATAGATCAATGAAACAGAATAGAGAGCCCAGAAATAAACCCACATCTTTATAGTCAACTAATATTTGGCAGAGGAAGCAAGCACATACAATGGGCTAAAGATAGTTTATTCAATAAATAGTGTTGGGAAAATTGGACAGATTTGTTCATAAAAATGGAACTAGACCACCTTGTTATACCACACACAAGAATAAATTCAAAATGCATTAAAGATGGAAATATTAGACTTAAAATGATAAAAATTCTAGAAGAAAATATACGCAATAAAGTCTCAGACATTGCTCACAGCAATATTTTTTCTTTTCTATCTCCTCAGGCAAAAGGAAAAAAAGAAAAAAAAACAAAGAGACTACATCAAGTGAAAAAGTTTTTGCACTTTAAAGGAGACCATCAACAAAATAAAAAAACAACCCACTGAATGGGAAAACATTCACCAACACATCTAATAAGGGGTTAATATCAATTTATAAAAACTTATAAAACTCAACACCAAAAAAATCTCATCCATTTTTAATCTCAGTCTATTCATGGTTTATTTCCACGGGAACTTTGGAATTTTCTCCCCTTTTCTCCATTAGCAATGACTCCTGCTGGGTTGCCCATGGCCCTCTGGTCTCTCCTACAGTGAGGTAGTCAAGAGCAACCCCTCCTCCAGACACACTGCCCCACACTGGGCTCCCTGTCCCAGGTGTTCCTTCCCATTGCTGCTTTGCGCAGCCATAGACTGAGTTCATCTTTGCTTTGATCGATCAGCAAAAATCCCGGTGCTTTCTCTATAAAAATGCTGGAGATTAATGGAATGAGCACTAAAAACACAAGTTAATTTGGACACTTATTTCATGTCAGGTGTTAGTAATACAGAGAAGAAAGGCAATGATGTGTCCTCCAGTTGCTTACTACCCAGAGGTGGCACGGTGGCAGACAAATATTGTTACGATAATGGAGAGGGACGTCATGATGATATAATCCACCAAACTTGCACAAGAATTCTTTGCATATCTGGAGACATTGGGTAAAATTTTGGTGACTTTATATCGCTATTTCCACATGCCCCTTATCTGACTCCCATCTCATTTCTCAAGGAATTTTTTCTGCTCCAACTTGACAGTGTTGAATTTACCTGATCCTGTATTCCTGGAAAGTAGAAAAGCTTAAGAAATCTCCCCCACTCTCCATGTTCCGGATAAGGATTTACTGCAAGGAAGTAGCCTGCCTCGTTTGAGTTAAATAAAACTCATACATTCTCCCCCCTCTACTTTACCTGTAATAAAGCCAGACTAAAATCCCACTCTTTGACTCATAAATGATGAGCTTAACTACTTGTGTTCCTTGATCAGTGGGAGCAAAACACTTTGGTTAAGTTTTCCTCCTCCCCCCAAACCGGAAGACCCACCCTCAGTTTGAGCAAGCGCACAGCTCATTCGAAGAACAGCCTTGCTTCGGGGTCAAACATTCTGTGATCTACTCTCCCATTAGGTCACCCTTTCATCCCACTGCTTCAGGTCTGGCTCTGTATAGACTCGTTTATTCCTCTCTTCAAAACAAAAATCCTTCGTGCCTAACCCCTACGACCCTTGCAAATGTTATTGCCAGAGTTCTCCTTATGGTAAAAACACCCCCTCACTGCAATAGTCCTTTCCTCCCCACCTCCTCTTGCCACGATCCTTTTCAACACAGTCTCTCCTTATAAATCGGGGTTTTAAAAAATTGACAATATAAACTCAGAAATGGACTGTAATTCCTTTTTCTTCATTTTTATGCTCCAATGTAGTGATGCCTATGGTAGGTGTTCCTGTAAGTTTAAGAAGACAAAGAGGATTCCACATACAGCTATACAACAAAGTTAATATGCCAATTAGGCTTCTAAATGTGCTCTCAAACCCTGACAGTTTGGAGCTCTCTCTCACTTGTATGCTTTGCTTTCTCAATTCTCCTCCTATTCTTTCACACACCAATTCCTTTGCATTTCTTAGGCCATACAGAACTATTTCTTTTGTTGTTACCTTCTAGGCTTTTCAGCCCCCCACACAAAGCATATATTTTGAGGAAAAAATGAAGAAAGTCAGTTCTTTCCCTAAAACAAATGATCCATTGGAGCTAGACACTAGATATTATGACCACCCAGAGAAAGAACAGCTTAGGCACAAGGGAAGATCCCTAAACTTGGTAATTCTGAAACTAGTCTGCAACCAACTAGCTTTATAAACTTATTGAGGCCATTTAACCTCTGTGGCACTTTTATTCATTGCTGTATCAGACAGTATTGAATCAGATAGCCTCAAATATCTCTTCCAATTCTGACATTCTACATATAGTTCCTTGAATGTAAATACAATGAGCATCCAAAAAAGGAAGAAATGCCTTGAATGGCAATGGTTTTGAAAACAAGTAAGCAGAAGGACGGAGAGAAATCATTACAATAGGTTCACGGAAGAGGTGGCCTGAGAATGAGCAGTGTAGCACCGTGGAAAGGACATGGGTTTTGGAGACATAATGGCTTGGGTTCGAAACTGACATTACTTCTAGGGACAACATTAGACAATTAATTGATCTCTTTGAGATTTAACTTCAATGGAAAATGATAAGTCTCATTTTTTTGTTAAGGATTGAAGGTAAGAGTATTCGTTTCATTTTAATATAGTTTTGCTATAGTTCTCTATTTGTGTCCTCACAAAATTGTTGCTGACTTTTTAAAAGTATATTTTATTGACTATGCTATTACAGTTGCCCCAATTTTTTTCTCCTCTTTATCACCCTCCTCCCTGTACCACCATCTTCAACCTCCAGCACCCCACCCCCCGCCCTAGTTCATGTCTATGGATCATACATAGAAGTTCTCTGGCTTCTCCATTTCCTATAATATTCTTAACCTCCCCTGGAGTATTCTGTGCCTACCAATTCTGCTTCTTATCCCCTATACCTTTTCCCCGCGTTGTTCCCTTCTCCCTCCCCACTGCTAACCCTCCATGTGATCTCCATTTCAGTGATTCTGTTCCTGTTCTAGTTGTTTGCTCAGTTTTTGTTTTTTAGGTTCAGTTGTTGGCAGTTGTGGGTTTGTTGTCATTTTACTGTTCATAGTTTTTGATCTTCTATTTCTTAGCTAAGTCCTTTTAACATTTCATATAATCAGCTTGGCGATGATGAACTCCTTTAACTTGACCTTATCTAGGAAGCACTTTATCTGCCCTTCCATTCCAAATGATAGCTTTGCTGGATAGAGCAATTTTGGATGCAGATCCTTCCTTGCCTTTATGACTTCAAGTACATCTTTCCAGCCCCTTCTTGTCTGTAAGGTTTCTTTTGAGAAATCAGCTGATAGCCTTATGTGAATTCCTTTTTAGGTAACTCTCTCCTTTCTTCTTGCTGCTTTTAAGATTTTGTCTTTATCTGTAATCTTGGGTAACTTAATTATGATGTGCCTCAGTGTGCTCCTCCTTGGGTCCAATTTCTTTGGGACTCTCTGGGCTTCCTGGACTTCCTGGAAGTCTATTTCTTCCACAAGATTGGGGAACTTTTCCTTCATTATTTGTTCAAATAAGTTTTCAATATCTTGCACTTCTTCTCCTTCTGGCACTGCTATGACTCAGATGTTGGAACATTTAAAGTTGTCCCAGAGGCTCCTAAGTGTCCCCTCATTTTTTTGCATTCTTGTTTCTTCATTCTGTTCCAGTTGGGTACTTATTTTCCCTTTTGTTCCAAATCATTGATATGAGTCCCACTTTCCTTCCCTTCACTGCTGGTTCCCTGTATATTTTCCTTTATTTCACTTTGCATAGCCTTCATTTCTTCCTTCATTTTGCAACCAAGCTCAACCAATTCTGAGAGCATCCTGATGACCAGTATTTTGAACTGTGTATCAGACAGGTTGGCTATCTCCTCATCGCTTAGTTTTCTGGAGTTTTAATCTGCTCTTTCATTTGGGCCATATTTCTTTGTCTCTGCATACCTGTTACATGTAAGGGGCAGACTCTTAGATGTTCACCAGGGCAGGGCAACCCTCTTTGCTGCTTTGTGGTGCTGTGGAGGAGGGGTCAGAGAACTAACAATGCCTCTTGCTCTGTTCTCATACCACTTTCCATCACTTCCCCCGGTTCCCACAAGCGGTTTGTCTACTCTGGTGCTGATTTGCAGGTGGGTGGGTTTGTGCTCATTCTAGAACCCTGTGGGTCTCTCCAATGTACTCTCCCATGAGGCTGGGAGTTTCTCCCACCACCACAATCCCCACAGATCTTTTCCTCAACCTGTGGTTTTGAGTCCTTAGCTCCCCTCTCTGAAACCCAGGGTTTGGCAGTCCGTCTCACTGCCCTGCTTTCCCCCAAGCTTGTCTGCTGACAAATGTGGGATTGCCTATGCGGTCCTCCAGCCACTGCCTTGCTGCCTGACTCTGCCCCTCCCACCTCTGGTCGAATGTTTCTTCAACTCCTTGGTTGTTGGATTTCTGTGCCAATGTTTTTCTGGCAGCCCTAGTTGTTCTTTGCTTTTTAATTGATTATTTTCCTTCTTTTGATTGTATGAAGAAGCGAAGCATTTCTGCCTGAGCCTCCATCTTGGAACTTGTCTCCAGAAAAATCCCTGACTTTTTAAAAAAATCCTTACCTAAGGGCATATTCACTGATTCTAGAGAGAGGAGCATGGAGAGGGAGACAGAGACAGAGACAAGCAGAGAGAGAGGGGGAGAGGCCCAACCAGGAACTAGGGAGCAACGTGCAACCTAATTACATCCTCTGACCAGGAATCAAACCCATGAGCTTTCAGCGTGTGGGATGACTTGCCAACCAACTGAGCTACATCAGCCAGGGCCTGACTTTCTTTTTTTATAGTAGAATTTACTATTCCTGTTTTTGTGTCTCCCTGAGAGCTGCATATACTTTATAATTACTACTGAAAATAAAATAATACATTTTTAATCTTGCAAATCTGTTTGGTTAATGAGACTGTGAACTTCCTTGAAGGAGCAAGTATACATTTTCTGGTTGTATGTCCTCAGTGTCTGGGATAGTACATGGCACTTGAAAATAAACTTTGTAGAATAAATAAGATAGCAAAATAATGAATGAATGGATGAGGGACATGGAGGCTTCAATAATAGGTCTTGTGCATAATTTTACACTAACAAATCTTCTACTCTTATCTGTAAGAGCAATTGCTTGGAAATCAGCTTAAAATAACAAAATAATTGTATGTTTTTAATTTTTGTATTTTTTGGTTCAATAATTTTAGCTTTTATTTTAAAAAGGCCTATCAGGACGTTAGTCACTGGTTGAATCAAGACTGCTAAGAGCAAAACATCATTTTCACTTTGACAAAAGCTAAGTGGCTCTGGTCTCCCTGGGTGTGTTGTCATCCTCCGCCAATGCACAGCTTTGAGGGTGGTGAATGGAGAACACAAGCCCCAGCCCAGTCAGCCAAATCAGTTCAATCAACCTCAGGAGGCAGCAGGATGCTGATGTCACAGCCGGGGCACACTCAGAGCCACAAAAAGAAAGAATACACATACTACAGCCAAAGAAAGGATACAAATACTAGAGTATCTTTCAGATGGCAATAAGGGAATTAAAAAGATGTTTTCCCTGAATTCGACTGTTTTTATTGAAAGCCTGAGCTCCAGGTAAAAAAGAATGGGATTTAATAAAATTGTAAATAAATTCCCCTTCTACCAAAATTATAAATAAATATATGTACAATTGAAAAACATATTTTTTATGAATAGCACAGTCTCCACAAATACTTCACCATTACAATTCAACAACAGTGGTATTTTTGCTAATTTCTCAATAAGTTTGAAGAAAAAGTGATTCACAACAAATATAATTGATTTTCCCTCACCGCCACATAACCAGTATTTGGTCACTCTCATAAATTCAGTTTAAAAAAAGGCAGCACAAATTGGTAGTTACAGAACAGTCATGGGGATATAAAATATAGCATAGAGAATGTATCAATAGTCTTGTAATAGCTATGCATGATGTTAGATGGATGTTAGTTTTATCAGAGACAAAATGATTTTAATAGTATCAATGGGATTGCTATCTAAATTTTAAAGGATGACTCTTGATAACTTGACTGCAGTTCTACCATGAAACGGTCAGTTGGAACCTTGGGGAATCTCCCCCATCAACCAAGATGTTGTCCGGGGGAGGTTCTTACACCGAATGCATGAAAAGCTAGCAAGATAACTGGGTAGAAAAAAAGCCCTCCTCCTTCTGGTGCAAGATTGTGTGGGTAGAACCAGGCAAAGGCAGGCACATGTGCCATAGAAGTCAAAATGTTTGGGAAACTGATCAGTCAATTGAGAAAGCACTTGGTACATCTCACACCCAACCTAACATAATTTCAAGTGAACAAAGAGGCTCGCTCCTGCCCAGGACATGCACTGGATGACGCACTCATCTGTTCTCATCTTGGGCCGTGCAGCCTTAGTAGTCTTATCAGCCACATGGCCCATGGCCTCCAGGAGCAAGCCTCTCACTCTGTTTTCCACCTGCTGATGCAATGGCCTGTGTGATCACATGCTCTCTCACCTGGGAGCATGCAACCACAGCCCCAGCAGCCTCATGGCCCATGGCCAGGTGGGCTCCACACAAGCTCCGGGAGGGACTCTGAAATGGACAGCAGCCGGGAACAAGCTAAGCTCACTGGATGGGGATAAGACCTTTTCCAGCTGCCTGTGGGCTCCAAAGGACTGTGCTTTAAAATGGAGCAGGAACTCTGGACACTGGCTTTTGTCTGGGCCTGGCTGAGGACATGGGTAGACTTTTTTCATGGCAGAGAAGAAATGGTCTGTGAGATGGGAGTCTGCCATTCTCCCAGATATTGCAACACCTGAATAAAACCTCTTTCCTTTTGCACCAGCACCTGCCGCATGACTTTAGCTTTTGTGGCAACAGGCAGCTGAACCTCTGTTTTTTGTTTGGTTCCACAAAGGCTAGACAAGCTACATCTCAGCCTACAGGCACTTATCCTATTAATGTCTCAGAGGTCATTCTTATTCAATTCATTAATCTAAACTGAGTACATATATTCCTTATACAGTCTTTAATCTTCGCTCCTAACTTTGGGATCATGCCTTAATTCTCAACTTTCTGAAAACTAAATTGATGAAGACATAATCAAACCATTTTAGCCAAAACACACACACACACACACACAAATAAAACAAACAAACAACCCTGATTTTTGACACTGCACTTTTGTAGACAAAACAAAACAAAAAAAACAGGAGTTCTTTGAAAAGTAACCTCACAGGTTTATCTGATCATAAATTCCTAACTGAGCAGGTCATAGTGGGTAGTCAGGCTCCTGGCCTATAACTTCTTTTTTTTTTTTTTAATTGTTGTTCAAGTATAGTTTTCTATCTTTTACTCCCATCCCAGTCCACCTCCGCAGTGCTCCCCACCTCCCTCCCATTTCCACCCCCTTAGTTTTTGTCCATGTGTCCTTTATACTTGTTCCTGCTATCCCTTCCCTTTTTCCCCTGAAATTCCCTCCCCTATAACTTCTTTATTAAAAGTTTTTAAGCAAGCCATGTTCATTGTTCTTGTGTATCTGGGTTAACACACCTTTGAAATGCCAGAAGCAACATGCATGGAAGAGGGTATTAATCCTTAAGGGAGCACATAATCTTGTTAACTGTCCGGTAATCTGGCCCCCACCTGGCTTTCTCCAATCTTCCTAAATCTTCTCCTGAATTTCAAGTGAATGAAAGGAGCTGCAAAGCTGTTATTCTCTGGAGCATTTGGGATCTTGCTCCCCACTACAGGTCATCAGTTGGGCTCAAATAAACTCATAAAAATTCTCTATAGCTTTGGATGTTTCTTACATGGATACCTTTATAACGTTCTGTAAAACATATATGTTCTTTCTTAAAGATATAATTCTTACTTAAAGAGGAATAAAAAGGGCATATTGTAACTGCCACTTTTCTGGGGCATCTCTGCTGAAGACATCCTGCCTCTGCCGTCTCAGAAAATACTTGCTGTCTTTCTCCTTTCTCTCTCATCACTAAGAATAACAATTTGCAATTGGGTTGATTTTGAGAGGAAGTTTGCAAATCCTTAGATCTTAATTAATGTTCAACCTCAGTTGGTTTCCAAATAACACTTGAAAGGAACACTGAAGACACAAAGTATAAATGATTTTGATTCTCAAAGGTTCTTTTGTCTCTTTCCTGATAGAAAGTGAAGTTATATGTAGGAGGTGGGTAGTGCCATCATAACCTACTTTATTCTGCTTGAATAAGGAAGGTCAATATATTATCCCATCAAGGAGGAGAAAATTGCATAGACAACTCCTGGAATGACAATAGACATCCTTGACAGCATGTTGAAAACAGTGGTAAAACTTTTTTTTCCCATGGGGAAAAAATCAGTATAGTATTTAAATGACAGATGATGGTAAATGATGGGCAAAATGCATTATTCTTAAAAAGTGTCTCCCAGTTTTCCTGAAATAACTATTACATTTTGAAGGATGAATTCAAGTGATTTTAATAATAATATATCAGTTTATCAGTAAGACAGTGGAGCTGTTCTTCGAAGCCACGCTTTCAAAATTTCTTGTAGTGTTAGCTTTGTCTCTAAACAACTGAGAAAAAGAAAGAGAAAATTTCTTGTTTTATTTTACTGCAGAAATAATTTTTTGTACTTTTCATATTTTATTTTAGTTTAGTTTTTTACTGCTATAGGAATTCTTGCATAGAATTTCCATTTAATCCAGAATAACAAACGATGAAGTCTTAAAAAATGTTAATGACTATTCTTTTAAAGATTTTAGCCAAATAGAAACTGTCTTTGTTTCAACCAACGATCTTTTTTTGCAGCTTAGGAATTCATTTTTATAATGAGTGGTAACTCTGCAAATTGCCCAGATGACAGCATAACTGGGGTAGTCTTGATTTAGGCTAGCATGGACCCCCCGACAAGTTAGCATTCTATTTCTATTGTAACAGAGTAAACTAATCCAAAGTAGAGATTCAGAATATAAAGGAACGTACTTTACAAAATGTGCCCCCAATATTTCGTCACCATACATGGTTATTACAATATATTTAATTATATTCCTATGCTGCTCCATATATATATATATAATCTCCCATGGCTATTTTGTGACTGCTGGTCTGTACTTCTCAATCCCCTCACCTTTTCCACCCAGTCCCCCACCCTCTTCTGCCTCCGGCAACCATCAGTATGTTCTCTGCATCTATGAGTCTGTTTCTATTTTGTTGGGTTATTTATATTGTTCATTACTTTCCACATATAAGTGAAATCATGTGATATTTGTCTTTCTTTGGCGGACTTATTTCACTTAGCATAATACCTTCTAGGTCCATCTATGCTGTTGCAAATGGTAACATTTCATTCTTTTTTATGGCCAAGTAATATTTCATTGTATATATGTACCATAACTATTTTATCTACTCATCTGAAAATGTAACTTCCATATAATACTGTCCATTCCATTGCATCAGTAGGCAACTGTTACACTACTCATGCAATCATGGCTTGCTGTTACTAATTTATTTTCCAAGTATGGAAGGATGGCAGTTGGAGTCTCTGAGACAGGCGTGGACATTTGCCAGGTTCCATCTGGTCAGTGGTTCACCAAACAACAGCTTCACGAAGAAATCAATTCCTGTTCCCCTCAGCTAACTTCAAGTATTTTCAAGCTTGCTTTTCTCTACTGTAATATAAAAGATAAATTTCAGTTTTATTATGATTAAAAAATAAAGGAATATCAATTTGAGATATCATGATACTTTAATACTAATCCAAATGAAGCAATATGAATGAGAACTACTTTAAAAATATGTATTTCTTTATGGTTTTAAAAATTCTGCACTAAAAATGTAGAAAGCATAAAACAGGAAAAAAATTAAGAAATAGTCACGTTGAGTTTTTATCTCTGGAGACTTACCTTCACACATGGCATTTTACAAAATTGAAAATATAATGAATGTAATATTTTTTCCTTTCTGGCTTAAATTGTTTGCATTCTAATTAGACATGTAGATAATTTTCAATTTTGCTGTATAAATAATATTGTGAACATTCATGTATTATATAAATTTTTGTTGGTACTCTTTTCCTTATAAATATTAATAGATCAAAATGGTTGAAATTATTCTGATCAAGTTTCTTTCCAGAAAATGTACAGATTTACCTCTCTTCTGCCTCTGGTCCATTCTGTACCATCTCCACACTAAGGCGATTGGATCTCTACTCCAAACCTTGGTTCATGTTGCTTCAGAAAAGATTTCTCTTGTTTCTAAAGTAAGAAGCATAAAGTCTCCATGAAAGACAAAATGACCTCCATTTATGATAAAAGACTCTTTTCCACACCCAATGTCTAAATTATGAGCTAAGTAAAACCCCTCACTTCTGCCTGGAAAAATTTTAGAGACAGAAACAGTATCATGAAATAGACAGAATAGAGCACCCCTGTACTAGGATTTAATGTCCAGCTTTACTAGCAGCTGTATGTATGACTTAAGGGCATGCATGTCAGTCTTCACACCTGCAACTTTATGTCACTGGAGTGAGTAATCTTATAGTTTTCGCCAGGTTCAATATCTTTTCATTAATCTGTTTGATGAAGTTCTCTGTGATCACTTCAGTCAGATTTAAACACTCCCTCTCCTCACCCTCAATGGTAAGTTATTCATTGTCCAAGGGCCTTGATCAAAACAGGTGCCTAGGAAAATAATGCCTGTCTTACTGCCTTATATAATTTTTAGATTATTTAATAAGTATCATGAACTTATTAATGAAGTAACCAGATAACATGGCTTGAATATGATAGATCTTTTCATTTTGAAAAGAACAAGTATAAACCAAAACCACTTTCTTAAAAAAAATTGTGAGTTGATATATAGCAAACCATCAATTTTATAAAAATCACGTAGTTGATTTGAATATAGAACACAGTTTTATAAAGGCATACATGTTTAAGACTGTTAAAAGGCTATTATCAAAAAGACAAAAAAATAGATTGAAAAGTATGTGAAGAAAAGTAAACCCTTCTACACTGTTGGTACAGTATTGGTACAGCCACTGTGGGAAACAGTATGGAGGTTCCTCAGAAAATTAAAAATAGAGCTACCGTATGATCCAGCAATCCCACTTCTGGGTATAGATCTAAAGGAAAGAAAATGAGAATTTTGAAGAAAAATCTGCACTCCCACATGCAAGCAGCAGTATCCACAACAGCCAAGACATGGAAACAGCCTAAGTGTCTGTTATGTCTGTCGACAGACAACCGAATAAAGGAAATGTGAGACAGATCAGTCTATCTTCTACCTATCTATCCACCTATCTATCTATCCATCTATCTACCTATCCACCCATCTATCTATCATCATCTATCTATATCTACATAAATCTAGGTATATAATGGGATGTAGTTCAGCCTCTAAGAAGGAAATCCTTCCATTGGTGACAACATGGATGAACCTGGAGGACACATGCTAAATGGAACAAAGCAGACACTGAAAGACAAATCCTGCATGATATCACTCCTATGAGGAATCTAAATAATCAAATTCAAAGCTGCAGAGAGTAGGATGACACTTGCTGGGTGTTCGGGGGAGGGAGAAGTGGGAAGATGTTTGTCAAAGAGTACAAAGTTTCGCTTATGCAAGACCCATTAGCTCTAGAGATCTGATATACAGTATAGTAAGTGCAGCTAAGAAAACTATATTGCATGCTTATTATAAAATTTGCCTATATGGTAGATCTTAAGTATTTTCACCGCGCACACACAAAAAGGTAAGCATGAGGTGATGGAAATGTTAATTAGCTTGATGGTGGTGATCATTTCACAATGTATACATATATCAAAACATCAAGTGTTACACCTTAAATACATACAATTTTTAGGTGTTAATTATCTTTCGATAGCTGAAGAAAGAAAGCTGTAGGCTGGTCTTGCTAGGAGAATCTCTTTTCCAGCTGGAGGTAAAGAAGCCAGTTAGAATGTCATGTCGTGAGCTGCCCATGTAGCACAGCATGTGGCAAGGTGCTCAGGGCAGTGTCTGCCCGAGAGCTGGCAGGAAACAAGGCTTTTGAGGCCCTGCAAGAAATTGAATTCCACCGCCAACCACACAAGTTTTGAAGTGGATCCTAGTCAAGGCTCAGAAGGGACTGCAGACCCAGCCAACACCTTGGACTACACCTTTGTGAGACACGGGAGCTGAGAACCCAGAAGCTCGGTCCAGACCCCTACCGACTGAAACTGTGAGATAATAAATGTGCATACTTTTAAGTGAAAGTTGGCGGCACTATAGTCACACAGTTATGGATAACTGCAATGAGGAAATCGAACCTTAGAGTGTGGTCAATTAATGGGCTTCATGGAGTTGAAGGAACACCTCATCAGCCCACCAGTGTTTGTTCTTCCATTCATTCTTCATGAAAGAGTAAGTTTAGTTTTTCTCAGTTTCTCAGAATTCTCCACAACCCAAGTGGATAATTGCTACTGTTACACAATTACGTTTTTTACTTCATCTGGATGAAATGATAGTTAACAGCTGTTAGAGAAGTCTTTGAGTCAAGCGTCTTTCCAACCAGAAAACTCAGGAACCAGATAAGCATGGCAGCTCTCTTCAAGAGGCAGTAATTAAACAACAAAACAAACAAGCAAGCAAAATATAACCAAAGACATTGAAATAGAAAACAGGCTGACAGTGACCAGAGGGGAGAGGGGAGGGAATTTCAGGGGGAAAGGGGAAGGGGTCACAGGAACAAGTATAAAGGGCACATGGACAAAAACTAAGGGGGGTGGAAATGGGAGGGTGGTGGGGAGTACTGCAAAGGTGGATTGGGATGGGAGTAAAAGGCAGAAAACTGTACTGGAACAACAATTAAAATAAAAAATTAAAAATGAAGCAGTAATTAATTATGAGATGAGAAAATGCTTTCAATAAAATGGACAGAGTAGTCACAGGCAAGGCTCTTACCCAGTTAGTTTGTTTGAGTTATCCCAAATTTTACAATTAAGGAATTGCCACTTTTCCATCCACATTATTTTCTTTTTTCCTCAAACATATTTTAGCCTGATATGTGAACACAAGTTAAAATCATTCTAAAAAATCTTTGAGTCTGTGGCTCTAGGTATTGAAAACATTCAAAAGAAGATTTCACAACTTTTAAAGGGCATTATGGTCACTTTTGCTAAATAAAAATGAGCCCTCAAGAAAATACTATTTTGGGGTGACAAAGTGATAATGAAAGAAATGTGCTTAAAATGGACAACAAATATGCCTTTCAAACTGAAACGATTAAATAAAGATATGCCTGGGGAAGTGATTGAAACTAGAGAAGTGCTGAAATTCAAGGCTGCGTGCACAGCATCTAAACTGGAATAGCTTTAGCAATGTCTGCCAGGAAAATCAAACTTCACTGAAAATTTTTTTCTTAGAATTTCTTGATGTCAATGACATTCTGTGTGTGAGGGCTCTGTTAGCATACAATCTAACAGAAGCTGTGTTCAGCTGATTGGGGAAAGAATACCATGGTTTACTTTGGTATTTTAAAATGTGCTATCCTCTCCTTGTGTTCTGCATATTTCTGTTCATGGAAATGTGCTTTTTTTTTTACAAGAGCATTTATTTATGACATTTTAGATCTCGGACAGTCAACTTGCCCTACTGAGCTCAAGCAAAGAGCTTTTAAAAGAATAAAGTGAAAGAAAAATATGGCTCCAGAGTCATGTGACTGGTAATGATTTCTAACCTTAACTTTTTGACAATGAAAGGAAAGAATCAATGGGTCACAATTACTTCCGGAACATAAAGGCACAAAGAATGAAAGAAACAATATGTCTGTGTGAAGGTGAGACGTTACATCCATCTATGGTCTCCTTAATAATATAGATTTTTATTATAATGTTTATCATGATTTTAAGTCTGTAGTTGCTTTATAGAGTTACACTATTTCTTATGAGACTAAGTGATGACATTTAGAATTTGATCAGTTCCTGGATAAGCCTGTATAGGGCTTCTCTTCTGTGCAGTGTGATAGTGGATGATCATTTTCTCACAAAATCTCAAGAGGCGTTTATGGTGATCTCCCTGAGTTGTTCCCCTATACTCCAAGAGATGAACAGTGAGAGAAAAAGGACAAAAATTTTTACTATTGGTCGAAATATTATAGAGAACCCCAAAACTTAGAGGTTGGGCCCTTATACATTTGCAAGAAAATAAAATTGGCCTTTATTTTACACTGTACATGTCAGCGTGCTGCCCAAATTTGTTTGAGTTAATCCAACTTTATTATTATGAATTCTCCTCTCTACTTATACCCACAATTTATTACTCCCCTTAACATGAGTAATACCCTGATAGATAAAAATGTTTAAACTTTAGCAATAAAGTAAAACATAAAAATATGGAAGACTTATATGTACAATTTTTGTGGAAGACAATTTCTTAACCAAGATGGTATACCAGAAACCATAAAATAGATAGATATTTTATTATTCTAAAAGATAACACTTTCATAGGAAAAGATAGCACAAATGTAGTAAAGATTTGGAAGATATTTGCAATTCAGAGGTTAATAACTATAATAAAGCTGTTGTACTTTAATAAGAAGAAAACAAAAAACTGCAGCTAAAAAATGGCCAAAGAGCAGCAAACAAGTGACTGGCAAACATTTGAAATGAGGATAAAATTTACTTGTCAGAAATAGAAGTGCAAATTAAATCTTAAATAAAATATCATTTTAAAATCATCATAATGCTTAAAGTTAAAAGAAAACATAATATTTGTGTTCAGCCAATAAAAAATGTGGAGTTACAGACTTTTTAAAAAGCAAACCACTGTTATTTAGTGAAATATAAATACATACACACTTATTTTTTTATTTTATTTCATTTATTTATCTTTAGAGGGGAAGGGAAGGAGAGAGGGAGAGAAATATCAATGTATAGTTGCTTCTCGTGCACCTGCTGCTGGGAACTGGCCTGCAACTCAGGCATGTGCCCTGACTGGGAATCGAACCTTGATCCTTTAGTTTGCAGGCCTGAGCTCAATCCACTGAGCTACACCAGTCAGGGCTGCATACACATTTATTGATAGAGAATGCCTGCTGCTCCTCAAAATCCATTTTTCTCTTTCCTTGGTCAGTGGTTAGACTACATTTTTTCCTCCTCATTTTACTTAATTCTAGCCAATGACTGAGCAGGACTGATATGTGCCTGTATCAGTCAGCTTATGCTACTGAAACAGAATACCATATTCTTTTCAGCTTTATTAACAAATAATTATTGTATATATTTAAAGTGTACAATATAGCACTTTGATATATCTATACAACTGATGCTTCTTCTCACAGTTCTGGAAACTGGAAGTCCAAGCTCAAGGTACCAGGAGATTGGGTTCTTATTGAGGGTCCTCTTCCTGGCTTGCAGCCTTCTTGCTGTGTCCTCACATGGCAGAGAGAGAGAGAGAGAGATACAGAGACAGAGAGACAGAGAGACAGAGACAGAGCTGGTATCTCTTCAGTTTCTTTTAAGAAAAGAACACTAATCATCTCTTCTAAACCTAATTACCTCCAAAGTTTCCACTTCTAAATACAATTACATTTAGGGTTAAGGATTCAACACAGAAGTTTGGGGTAGGGGGTGGGACACAAACATTCAATCCATAACAGTAACATTACCTCTGCTAGGCCAGCTCAAATAAACCTCCCACACATAGAATGTGTTCAGCAGAGCCTGAGTTACACTGTCTAACCCACAGAAACTGGTGTGTATTTTAACCTAATAATTTCTGTCTTGGACATCTATTCTAAAGAATTAAAAACATCAATGTGTATGAATATGTACAAAGATAAATATTGCAACATTGTTCATAATTATTAGAATTTCAGTAAAACTAGAAACAAATGGAATGACTGGAAAAGGGTATGATTGAGCAAATTATGATGAAGCCACAATGTGTTCCTCCTTGGGTCTAACTTCTTTGGGACTCTCTGAGCTTCCTGGACTTCTTGGAAGTCTATTTCCTTTGCCAGATTGGGGAAGTTCTCCTTCATTATTTGTTCAAACAAGTTTTCAATTCGTTGCTCTTCCTCTTCTCCTTCTGACACCCCTATGACTCGGATGTTGGAACATTTAAAGATGTCCTGGAGGTTCCTAAGCCTCTCCTCATTTTTTTGAATTCTTGTTTCTTCATTCTATTCTGGTTGACTGTTTATTTCTTCCTTTTGGTTCAAACCGTTGATTTGAGTCCTGGTTTCCTTCCCATCATGCTTGGTTCCCTGCATATTTTCCTTTATTTCATTTTTCATAGCCTTCACTTTTTCCTCTATTTTGCATCCATTCTCAACCAATTCTGTGAGCATCCTGATTACCAGTGTTTCGAATTGTGCATCTGATAGGTTAGTTATCTCTTTGTCACTTAGTTGTATTTTTTCCAGAGCTTTGATCTATTCTTTCATTTGGGCCACTTTTTTTTTTTTTTTTTTGGCCTCAAGGCCTCTGTTACATAGTAAGGGGCAGAGTCTTAGGTGTTCACCAGGGTGGGACAACCCACGGTCCCTGAATTGTAGTGCTGTGGGGGAGGGGTCCAAAAAGGAACAGTGCCAATTGCTCAGCTCTGTGGGCTTTCAGTCACTTCCCCCACATCCCACAGGCAAAGTTGGCCTTTCCGGTGCTGATCCCCAGGTGGGTGGGCTTGTGTATGTTCTAGGACCCTGTGGATCTCCCCAGAGAACTCTCCTGTGAATCTGGCAGTTTATCTCACACCCTCAACCCCCACAGGTGTTTTCAGTCAGAGTTTTTGAGGCTTTATTTCCCTGCACTGGAATCCTGGGTTGCGAGGTTTGTCTTGCTCTCCAGTTATTCCACCCAGTTTATCCGTACTCGAATGTGGGACCACCTGGTCTGCCAGCCACTGCCCTGCCTTGAGCGCATTTCACCCGGCTGCCCATTTCCACCCTTCCTACCAGTCTAGATGAATGTTTCTTCTTTAACTCCTTGGTTGTTGGACTTCCATACAGTTCAATTTTCTGTCAGTTCTGGTTGTTTTCTGTTTTTAAATTGTTATTGTCCTTCTTTTGGTTTTGGGAAGAGGCACAGTGTGTGTCTACCTATGCCTCCATCTTGCCTGGAAGTCCTCAAGACGCTGTTCAATTTTATCAAAATGAGAATTTTACAGAAGACTACCTGTTGGATTGGAATTTTATTTGCTTAATTACTGATTTTTAGAAATTGCCTATGTGCAATCAGAATAACTAGTAAGAAGAAGAAATACAACTGCACAAGCAATAGATTTAAAAAAATTCTCTATACCTTCCTGTGTTCTTACCTGAAGGGATTAAGCAAGAATAGTTGGCATCAGTTTTGTGGAGGATATTCTTCATCTCAAAAGAAACGTGAGTAAGTAAGCATTTGCCAAGAATAGGTATAATTCTGCCCTATACAAATTATTCACTAAGACAAAGAGCTTAGGGCAAGAAGTAGTAATGGGACTAAGGTTTTTGTTTTATTTTTTTCATTTGGGCACATGCCCAGAAGGTATAGGTCAAAGGTTTAATGGCTTCAGATGAAACTTTGGTTGAACAGATTACTTGGGAATTTAAAGTGTCCTTCCTTAGAATTTTTACCAGCTACTACTGCATAGTTAAACAAGTTTCTGTTAACAAAGAAAGGGAAGGCGACCTTGCTGACACCAGACTTCACTAGCAACGTGAAAAGCCCCAAAGGAGGTTTATGCTTAAGGCAAAACCACAATTTCAACAGAAGCTGAAGATGGTGGCCCATTGACCACGAATAGCTTTCTTAGTATTTTCTATTAAATTTTGGAGATTGATGGATGCTAGAAACAAAATCACATGCCTATTTTAATATGTTCTATCTTCCACATTGTTCTACTCTTCCCAGACTTATAGGTCTGTTTCAGTCAGTTTGAGCTGCCATTACAAAAATAGGATAGACTGGGTAGCTTAGACAACAGACATTTCCCATGGTTCTGGAGTTTGGGAAGTCCCAAGATTCAATGTCTGATAAGGGTCTTCTTCTTGACATGTACGGTAGTGGCATCTCCTCATTGTATTTTTTTTTTTTTAGAGAGAGGGAGGGAGGGAGGCAGAAAGAATGGAAGAGAAACATTGATGTGAGAGAGAAACATTAATTGGCTGCCTCACATACATGACCCTTTCACCGTTGGAGACCACTCCCAACCAACTGACTCACCCTGGTCAGGACTAGACTCTGTTTTTATGAGGATACTAATGCCATCATGAGAGCGCTACTTCATGACCTCATCTGAACCTAATTACCACCTCCCTAACACCACCCCATTGGAGGTTAATTTCAAAATATGAATTTGAGGGTCACAAACATGGGCAATAATTAATCTGGCTCTACAAATACTGTTTGTTGCAGGGTTAACTGGAAACCTGGGTTTGGAAAATAATACCTGCTCCTTGCTTTAATCCCCCCCCACACACACACAAATAACCATAGTGGTGAAATTAATTTGATTATTGATCCTGTTGAGGTGTAAATATGATCATTAGCTACCCTTCTGTGAGGAAACCAATTGATATTTGACATGTACACATTGTTAAAACAGTGTAGACCATAATACCTACCTTTCAGAGATGTTATAAGTTTGTGATTTATTCAATAATGTGACTGACACATTATATGGGTCCAATAACTATTAGTTAAATGCACTTAATACCTGTGAATCTTGGTCAAGTTACTTATTCTTATAAAGTAGTTTTGATAAATTTCATCTGATTAACTAGTAGTAACTTAAGATATGTGAAAATACAAATAATTGTGCAAACAACAATTAAAAATAACAAAAACAGCATTGTGGAAATGAATGGACTTTTTTTCCCACTTTAGGTATCACAATCTTGAATAAAATTTATTACCCATCTCTAATAAATGTTATTTATTTTAGCATGTATTTTATGATTCATTCCTGACCTAATATTCTTACATCATCCCCCTTTTCTTCTTTTAATCATTTTCTTTTAATTTGTGCTATTGTATTTCATTATGTATATCCTTGTAAAATATTTGAAATTGTTCCTGGGTAAAAGTTAGATAAACAAACCAATATACATATATTCTCAATTACCATATTAGTCATAGATATGAATAGATCCAGATATTATCCATCCTCTAATAATATTTTTAAAAATGTGTTTGGCAGGATGTTAATATTTATCATCTAAAAATAGAGTTCCAAGATTGAAAAAAATTGGGAGAATGTCTGAATAAATAAAGTCAAACAATTTCCTTATACTTCTTTCCAGAGTCTTTATATGCCACTACGAATTATTATACAAAATCAGGGACAAAGCATACAACATTTCTCAAAATTAGTTTTGTTAACTCAGAATTTTATTGAAAAAATACAGGGATTAGTTGAGAGTAATTAGATCCACACTTCTTACCAGTTCCTTCCAGGGTGGTTTGAAGACGTACAGCTGGACCTCGTGTTTTTGGGTGAGTTGACAGAATGAAAAGCATGGCCTCACAGTGCTTAGAAAATGAAGTCCTACCAGGGAAAGGGCCTCCATCAGGTCGTGGTCTTTTCCTTCTGAAGGTATTTGCTAGACTTTGAAGTTGCAAAGCATGAAACACTAGAGAGTCGAACTAGGAAACTCTGAAGGACAAAACAGGACTTCCTGAAATACTGTATAACTAATCAGACACAGATCCCTGAGCTTCTAATTAAAGGCCCAGGAAAGCCATGCCCTAGAAACAAGGGAAAAAACACAGATAGATTTAGTTAGTTACTATTATCACAATCTTACATGGCCCAGGAAAATTGCTGATTGAGATAATCAGTTCCTCACCTATCTCTTTAAAAGACATGGGATACAACTCTGGGAAAAAATAATATTAATGTAGAGTGTCCTTGTTTCTTTTACACCTAATCTATAATGGAATACAAATTACTGTATATAAAGAGAGAAAACAAAAATAACAACAACAACAATAAACTGAACAAGAGAAAAACCGAAAGCAAATAGTTCAGTTATCTGAATTATATACAAAATTTTAAAAAGCCCTGGCTGGTGTGGCTCAGTGGATTGAGCACTGGCCTGCGAACTAAAGGGTTACTGGTTCAATTCCCAGTCGGGGCACATGCCTGGATGGTGGGCAAGGTCCCCAGTAGGGGCTGCATGAGAGGCAACCACACATTGATGTTCTCTCCCTCTCTTTCTCCCTCCCTCCCCTCCTCTATGAAAATAAATAAATAAAATATTTAAAAATAAAAAGTTTTAAATAACTGTAATTAATATGTTCAAAAAGGAAAAGAAATATGAACACAAGAGATGAAAGGAGTAGAGAATTTACTCAGATTTTACACTTATATAATTTATCCAATGGACACTCTGGAAACAAATACTATAATGTCTGAGGTCAAAAATTAAGTGAAAGTGTTTAAGAACAGTTTAGAATAATCTGAACATAGAACCAGTAACTAGGAAGCCAAAACGTAGGTAATATACAAAATAAATAAAAGAGAAAAAAGAATGAAGAAAACATGGGTGTAGTCCTTACATTTAAGTTGATTTGATTTCAAGAAAGGTGCTAAGACAATTAAATGGAAAAATCTTACCAACAAAAGGTGTCAGAAGAACTGGACAGCTAAATACAAAAGGATGCGGTTGGACCCCTACCTCACACCATATATAAAAATTAACACCAAAGATCCTCAAAATACATCAGAGATCCAATTAGATCTAAAACTAAAAAACTCTTAGAAGAAAACATAGGAATAAATATTTGTGACCCTAGGTTATACAATGGTTTGTTAGCTATGATGTCAAAAGCACAAGTGACAAAAGAAAAACTAACACAGGAGTCATTAAAATTAAAAAGTGTTGTAAAAACAACCTAAAGATTAAAAAAAAAAGCAAACCATATTTATTGGTAAGCAACTTGTATTAGAAAATATGAAAGACCTTTACAACGTGTCAATAAAAAGACAACCCAATATTAAAAATGTGCAAAGAATCTGAGACATTTTTTCAAAAAGAGAATACGAATGGCCAATAAAGACATAAAAAGATGTTCATCATTATTAGCCATCGGGGAAAACGAATTAAGATTACATTAAATGAGGAAACACTTTGATCTCAATGAAATGGCTAAAATAAAATGACAAACAATAATAAACACTGTAGGAAGTGGAAAATTTACAGAAAGGTAAATAGTACCACCATTTTGGATAATAGGCATTTCTTCAAAAGTTAAACATAGAGTTTGATATATTGCTAGAAAATTGTCTTGATTTGGACATTTTTGGATCTTAATTAATCTCTTGGTAAAAATACCTAATTGATGATGCTATGACAATGTGCTGAAGGAGCACACTCACACGTTACATAACAGTTTATTTGATCAGTGTTTACAGGGGGACTAGTATATAGCACTGTTTTACTTACTGTGGGCGTACAGGTAAAGAAGGCATGCATAGGTCCTGTTGCCAAGGAGTCTGCAACATACTGAGGGACACAACTGTTAGCAAATATTAACACCATGAATTCAGCAAAAAAGCAAAATGTGTCCACGTACTGTACCTTTAAGTGCCTTTACTGGAGCACCTATCACAGTTTATCTTGCTTACAAATCACATATTTATTATTCTAGCTACGCTGTGCATATAGCAGATTCTAAATAAAAATTGTGGAAACATCTAGTTTTTCTCTTCACTTTATTTACTGATTGATTAAATGGAGGAGAGGGCTGCACTCGTTGCTGAATCACACTTATTACACTGATGGATACATGGTCAAATAAAAAACATAGAGTTGGTTTTTATTTTATTCCAGGGCTCCACTACCTTTAGGTGCAATTCTGACTCTATGTCTGAGTTACTTCTTAGTAAAGACTCTGGTGACCAAGTCTCCTCCTCTGAACATCCTACATCCTTGATAAATCTCCGTCCTAGATAAGCCTGGATAGTGAGTCGCTTTATGGAGCTAATTTACCTGTTTTTCATTTAAAAAATAGGTATAAGATAGAGTGATTCAGCGGATGCTGATAAATGTCCAACATTTACCGTGCACAGCTCAGTGTGGGCTTCGCCTTGTCAATGCTCACAGCAGCCCTCGGAGGGCCCACCATCACCATCTGCCCTGACAGATAGGGAAGACCAAGCACAGAATATTCATAGAACTGGATTTCAAACTCAGGCTTGTGCAAAGCTGGCTCTGAGTTTCTGACCACGATGTTCGAATGTGGTAAAATAGCAGCTTTGTTGTTTCTGAGTTTTTTTCCCCAACTCTCAGAAACTTCCATGTCTACGCCTAAAAAGTCAGCTCAGTACTCCTTGCCCCTAATAAAGTTAGCCCATGTAAACACTATAGACACACCTAGAGAAATTTGTTTTCTCACAATAAATATGTGTGAAGCCCTTTCAGTCCAGTTGTGCTGAAATTTAATCAATTAAAAAAAAACTGACCATTGCACTCCTGAGAAGGATGTTTGTTTATCTGTTTGTGTAGCTTTTAATTAGCTTTTAATTGGCTCCGTGGAACGATTCTGGCTGCACTTGCTTTCTCCAAGCATCTGATTTAAACATCTACATTCCCTCGAATTCCGTGGGCTTGGGTGAGCTATTTCAGACAGGTTAGTGATTTCGACTCTGGCAAGCACTGGGGCTTTTCAGACTCCTTTGAGTGAAAATCAATTTACACTCTTTGCAAACATGTGACAGCATAAATCAGGCAATTGAGTTCACTCTTAAAACAATAGGAGCTTGTTCCATTTTGCTGAGGAGACGGACAAACCATTTTCTACTAGTTTCAAACATATCCCTGTCATACTGTGGCAATTTGACAGGCATACTATTCCACCACAGTTAATCTGATAGATAATAAAAATAGAAGCAAGGGAGGTTGGATGATCTACTGAGGGCGGCAGGCAGGCAGGCAGGCAGGCAGGGAGTCAGGTTCAGAATTCACATGTTCTAAATACACCGCCCATTTTGGGCTGCTTAATACCTCCTTGTACCACCCCCAATATTTGGTGCTGAGATTTGGCAGCATTCATTGCCCTAACTCACCTACTCGGAGAGTCTTCCCATTCAGATGTATTTTAACTAAAGATGGTCTGAAGAAAGCAGAGCTTTTAACCAAAACTCCCCAAGAGTTGGGTGCTATAAATCTAATTTGAAATGGAATAGAGTGGAAATTATAAGAGCTGGTTACAATGACACCATTTAGACTTTAAATGGCAAGTAATTTTGGTGATTAAGAAACCATTGATGTAATGTGGTTAAAAAACAACACATAGAGCAAAACAGAGTTGGGATTTGAGGTGGATCATTTTCCCGTCTGTCCTGGGAACACTGTTAGTAAACTGAAGAGAACATTCTGCCGTAGGAAGATAACAACCACTAAAAAATATAATTTATTATACTATCCAATTTTGCTTGTAAATTCTAACTTTGTTTATGTCATTTTTTTGCTAAATATATTTAGCAAAATATAGCTATTTTTTAGCTATTTAGCTAAAAAACTGCAGTATTTAGCTATTAGCATCTCAATACTTTGAAAAGAAATTTTTGTGACTTTTCCCCCTCCGTTTCTTAGCTAGATTTTTATCAAGCTAGGCCTTGTGTTTTTCACTACAGTAGACCAAATTTCTCTTAGTTTTTTAATGATTTACTATACTCTAAATATGTGGGAAATCCTGTAGGTTTAATGCAGACTATTATTTTTAATCATGTTTTGTTTGTGTTTAAACCTGTTGGCATCCTGAATGAGCTTTTAGGGGAGATGGGAGAACTACTTATATTTGAGCTCAGCTAGACGCTAACTTTGCCTGGAAACAGGACCCTTGGCTGAATATGGACACATATATTTCTGTTGTGATACTGAATCACGATGACCATCTTCTCCAAAATGAAAACCATGGACTTAAAAGAGGGTTATTCTAGTGTTCAGGCTACCCCAGTGACTGCTAGTGACTGTCTTGCCTGTTAAAATCATTTTGAGAAACTGGGACTGAACTCATGTTACATAAATATCAGTCAATTCTGTGACAGATATGGTGACCCCTAGGAACTTAGTAGGAATAAAAAGCATTCCAAATTCATAGGGGGCTCCTGATGACCTTCGCTGGCATCGTGAGCTGAGCTCCACCTGCTGTCCTCCCCACACCCTGTCTTTGAAGAAATTGTCTTCCACGAAACTGGCCCCAGGTGCCAAAAAACTTGGGGGCCACTGCCTGAGATTGTTTCTCAGATATAGTGGACATCTGTGAAGTTTTTGTCAACGTCGAAACTTTTGAAAACCATTTCCATATTTTCAGGTAGCTTTCCACATTCTAATTTCCTCTTCTCCAAGTGTGAGGCCAGGACCTTACCCCTTTGTCTTTCTTGCAGGTGAGGCAAAGCCAAGCACATTAGGTTCCCACAATCAGATCCAACCATGACAATGACTTCCTTGCAGAAGAGAACAGTATGAGGACTGAGCTATGTGCAGCCACCATTTTGCAGACTTGTGTAGAGAGATACGGCACAGGGGCAATGAGCTATCAGATGTAGCAGGGACAGAAGTCCCAGTAGTAACTTTCCAAGGCCCCATACCCATCTTCCTGGGGAAGGGGTATGCTGTACCAGTGGAAGTGCTATTATGCCCACAAGGAGACCAGGGGCATATTTGGATGTTTTCCTGATAGTAGTGTAGTTGCTGGGTCTAATTTGTTGGCCCTCATAGAGATATGAATTTCAGGGTATGATTTAATACATTTGTTTACTGTTTAATTTAGCTGAAGTGGATTCTGTTGTTTGCAATTAAGAACTCTTACAAATGCAGAAATTTGTATCAGAAATATTGTACTTGCAGGCAACAAACCTTCAAGGAAATATAAATCTGTGGATTGACTGTTCAGTCCGATTGTTTTTGAAATAAAAAAAAAAACAAAAACAAACAAACAAACCCAGGAATAATTCACTTGTTATTAGTTAATATGGCTTTGCAGCCCACTGTGAAAAGTGGCAAAACATTTAACAATATTATTGCGATGGTCACCTGGAATTAGCGTCCATGGAGGGAAAATTACCATGCCCTAAAACACTATCAAGGCTGTGAGGAATTCTAAGCCTGCAGACTGGGAAGTCTCTTTAAAATTGCCCTAGAGAATAAATAGAAGGAAAGAAATTAGTCTCAGCTTCTCAGCCACTAAATTCCATACACAAGGCATATTCAGATGAAGTGAATGCTCCAAAAATCCTTTGGCTGATAAGTTAGGTGATGAAGGCTATTCTTCTTCTGATACTGCACTTCTCTTGTATCCTAGAAGATGCTGATCACTAATAATATGATACATAACTGATGTCTATAATACCTCTCAATCTAGGCTACAACTTTGCAGTAGAAATTAACTTGATGGTACTTGTTTATCTCAGTCTAACAACAAAAAGTAAACAAGCTTACAACATTTTACATTGCTGCAGGCTTGTGGTCTTCTACTTTCCTTTTTTCTTAGAACATATTTTCACATCATTCCAATAGTCAAAATGTGGACATGCAAAGTTATTTTTTCACGGAGTCAAAACTTAATAATGTGACAAAAGAAGAAATCGTTCCTTTAAATTGGTGTCTGCTTCACCAAGTGTCAAGTGGTCAAGAAAATACTGAAATGACCTGAGAGTCTGAATTGCCAATATGGACCAGACACTGATTTTTCTTCAAAACATAAAAATATTTTTCAACTCTTCAAATAAATATTTTTAAAGAGCTAAATGTGGTTTCTCGTTTTGTGTTTCTGCTTTGTTTCTATGTCTGTGCTTTTAAAGGGAAATACTTTTATCCCTAATAAAATAGCATAGTCATTTATTAGGGTTCAAAGGGACAAATGCCAAAAAGTGGCGATGATCTATTAATCCAAACCTGAAGTGTTGTAGAGCTCTCAAGTTTCTATACTATTTATAAAAGAAATTAATCTTCATGATGTAATTTTACATTCTATTTATATCATTATTCTTTATACAACATAAACATAGAACTCTATGATGTTATTACATGTCATAAATGTCATCATAATTTGTCTTTACACATCATAAATATCTTAGTTTGTGACATTATTACACCTTTGGGTGTCTCTTTCCATATTTATGGTAATTACATCAAAGTATTTACTATAATTATGTCATTTGATGAAATTACAGTAATTACTTCAAAAAATGATAGCCCATGACTAATGAATTAAAATAGCATGGAAATTCACATTAAAAATGACATTAAAATAATGCTAAGGATCTGAGATAACCCACAAGAACAAGAATATTCATTACTGAGTTTTTAACCTCCAAACTTGGACCGGCAGGTTTTTCCCTTGTTGAAAATTTTATCTTTATTGAGGACTGGGAAATGTTTTACAGTGGTACAGTAAGCCATCAAGACACTGGATATAAAAAGATTGAGACCTAGTTGCTAGTATTACTTTTGGCAAATTTGCAAAACCAAATTGTAACTTAAAAAAATAATATTAAACATCATAGAAGATAATTTAAATCCTCTTCAATCTGTATTCTTACTCATTCTCTCTCACACTATTATCTATAGTCTCTCAAAAATAGGCTTATATGGCCAGCACTACATATATTAGGTAACAGATCGGGTACATAGTAGACTCATGAGGGACTTGTTTTTCAAGCTGAAACTCATATTCATACACCACAACACACAACTGGAAGGGACCAAGACGTAATCTCATTCATTCAGTCTCTACCTACACATGGATTAGACTTAAAAATGGCTGAGAATGGCTCTTGCTATTTTTAGCAATCTTCATGAAAAAATATGCCATAGCATCCCACGAAAGCTTACATAAAGGCTACATTTTATTACTGTCAAGAACACCGTTCCCACCTACAGCTCTGAGGCATGAAAACTCTTCCAACCAAACTTAGCTTGTACTTACTGTGCTTGCCTCCCCCCACTTGCCCCACTTTGTCTTGTTCCATTGGCATTTTCTGCTTCTTCTGGTTGCTGTGAAGTTTAGATTTTAATATAAATATTTATACATTTAACAAACATTTAAGTCCCTACTGGGTACCATTCTAGGACCTGGGAATACAGTAGCCCCCCGCTTTATCTGTGGGTTTGCTTTTTTATGGTTTCAGTTACCTATCCTCTGAAAATATGAAATGGAAAATTCCAGAAATAAACAATTCATAAGTTTTAAATTGCATTCTGAATAGCATCATTACATCTTGGGCCGACACACTCCATCCACCCAGGACATGAATTACCTCTTTGTCCACCATTTCCACACTGTGTATGCTCTGTGCCCATTAGTCACTTAGTCCCTGTCTTGGTTATAAGATTGACTGTCATGGTCTTGCAGTGCTTGTGTTCAATTACCCTTATTTTACTTAATATTGACCCCAAGGCACAGTAGCTTAACAATGCCTGCATCATTCAGTCCATTTTTTCCCATCAGTAAGCATTTTATAATCTCACATCAGAAGAAGAAGAAGTACAGTACAAGAAGATCTTTTGAGAGAGAGACCACATCCATACAACTTTTATTACTGTATATTGTTATGGTTGTTCCATTTTATTGGTGTTTTTCATCTCTTACTGCGCTTGATTTATAAATTAAATTTTATCATAGGTATGGATGTATAGGAAAATATACTGTGTAGATAGGGTTCGGTACTATCTGCAGTTTCAGGCATGCATTGGGCATCTTCGAATGTGTTTGCTGCCAATAAGAGAGGATTGCTGTGCATACATTAACAAATAAAGCAAAAGTTCTTGTCCTGGTGGAGCTCACATACAGAAAGAAAATAAACAAAACTGGCACCTAAGGGGAAAAACAAACCAATAAACACTTAATTATATAAAAGTTTAGTATGTAGTACCTGCTATAACATAATATAATTACTAGGATAGCGAGTTCCAGGAAACAATGAGGGAGCACAGAGTTGCAAACTGTAATAAGTTTGCAGTTTTTTAACAGGCCTGACTGAGAAAGCGACATTGGGGCAAAGATTAAATAGGAAGAGTGCCACCAGTGTACTTAGAGATAGAGCGGAGTAGGTGGGGAGAAGAGCTATAGAAAGCACTTGTTGGAAAGTCAGGAAATCCTACATACCTGAACCGGAAGGGAGCAAGGAATAGGAGACGGGTCAATAAGGTGGAGGCAGGGTTTGTGTTTAGACAAATGGAGTCTGAGATTCTTATTGGTCCTCCAAGTAGATGTGCATGATAGGCAGCTGGTTATTTAAGTTCAGGGGTGCATTTGGGATTCATCGGCACAAAGGCGTTACTTAAGGTCATGAAGTGGGATGAAGTCACGTAGCAGGTAGCGTAGATGGAATGGAGAAAAGGGACAAAGTTTGTGCCCGGGTGAAGCCCAATGGCAGTTTCTCAGAGGGAAGAGGAGCAGCTGAAAAAGAATGGCCAGGTAAGGAAAGGGGAGAGCAGCATTCCGATTGATAGTCTGATTGATAAAGTGTTTAAAGGGAGAGAGACTGATAACCACTGTCAAATATTTCAGCAGGGCAAGTGCCCTGAGGACTAAGTGGATTATTGGACAAAGCACTAAAATGGAACATTTGTGTTCTCTCTGATCTTGACATCCAGAGGCAAATTATTCATCCTTTGCACCCTAATTCAAGATCCCACTAAACAAAAAGCATAGCAGGCTTAAAAAGCTTAATGTTTCACAAGGCCTTTCTAGGATAAACACTTCAAAAAATGTCCCATTAAATTTTCCCCTACTCTTCCGAGTCTTACCACCCTCTGTCCGGTCTCAGGATCCTCTCGGGGGACTGATGTGATCAAAACCATTTTCATAATCAAACTAAGACATCACTTGCCTTTTTTCTCTCATTTTCTCATGAGTATAGAGTGGAATTTTCTAGGGGCTACATGACATGTGAATTCTCAACAGAATGACTGCAGAAGAAGATATGACAATCCAGCTGACTTCTATTGAGTCAGGCATTAAAGAGATTTTTTTAATGTCTAACACAACACTACTTTTCTTAATGACTTTTGAACCTAAGTCCTTCTCAAGGTATGACCCCCATGCTACACATTTATATAATTTAAAACTAATAAAATTGTTTTTATATGAAAAATAAATAACTAAGAATGACTAAAATGTGGCTCTTTTTAGTTTTTGTTTTGACAAATAGATTTTTCTGCAAAATAAAATTACTATCGATGCCCTGGCTGGCATAGCTCATTGGATTGAACGCGGGCCTGAGAACCAAACAATCACGGTTCGATTCCCAGTCATGGCACATGCCTGGGTTGCAGGCCAGTTCCCAGCAAGGGACGCATGAGAGGCAACCATACATTGATATTTATCTCCCTCTCTCCTTCCCTTCCCCTCTAAAGATAAATAAATAAAATCTTTTAAAAAAATTACTATTGATATATAATGATATTTTACTGTTATTTTTACCAATATTTTTAAATGAATTAAAGTTTTTAACTTTTAATATAGCATATTTCAATAGATATGTTTACATTAAAAAAGAAAGCTTTCTGGAATCTTTAATGATTTTGATGACCATTGTCCATAGCATGTTAGTCCATGCAACTTCATTTTTAATTCTATGACAAACTGTTGGTATTTATCTTAGTTTCTTTTTAAAAATCTTTCTCTGTCTTTCCAGATTACTAGCTCTTTGGGTTGAAGGGACTATCCTTTTTGTTTTTATTTTTTGGATTCTTCTAGGACTAATTCTACCTGTGGGTAGTGAAGGAACTTCCAATGAATACTTCATGACCTTTCATAGCTTTCTTAATTTCCAAAATCCCTTTTCTGTTAGCTCTTAAAAATTTCTGGTTGAAATTTCACTGTTTTTGGAGATAACTTTTCCTAGACATTCATTTAACACATACTACTGAGCATCTGTTGCATAGACCGACCTGTGGAAAATACCAAGATGGACGAGACACAGTTCTTTCTGTCTAAGCATTTATAATCCAGTAGGAAAGATACAATGGGGTACCTGTTGTAAGACATGGTATATTCACGTTTCAAAGAATGCATCATTTGTCCAGGTAATCATGCAACTATTTTCCTCTAAGCTGTTTCTTCGAAGATTCCATTTACTTTAAATTTAGTATCATTTAAAATTTAACTTCTCTATTTAAGGCCTAAAAATATTTAGTTTAAATCCTTTAAACTAAAGTTTCAGACTGAGCCTTCATCAAAACTCACATAGCTAAACACTGAGAAAAGATCGTTTGCATTAAATCCTCCATAATTTGTCAGGAAAGAGATTTTCCATTACGTCTCCACTTGGTGTGCAGACAAGAGAGCATGGGGTCCTCATTTCTGGGCAGTATGTTAAAAAGAAAGTGCCCCCAAATTGTTTTTCCTTAATAATTTGTCTACCATATCCTTTCTGCACAGATCTCCAAGATCCCATGCAATTACCATATGCATTTATATAGAGAAAGTGAGTTTAGAGATCAAAAAGCTACGGTTACTATAACACTCAGTTTACTAACTAAACTAATTAATCAGGTACAAATTAATAATGACCATAACAAGCTAGTATTTCTTCTTCTCATTTTGGGGGAAAAGAAGCAAAAAAAATAATACAGGAATTCAATCACATATGAGAGTGAATAAAACAAGCTCATGTAAGTATAAACCCAATCTAGTTTCTTCTACCATCCAAATTAAGATTCACTATTACGATCATAAGACCCTGTCAAAGAAGTCAATAGTTATTTCCATTTACTGTATTATTGAGATAACTGCTTATACATATAAAAATTTTAGTACAGCCTGAAATTAAGTAAAAAATGAAAACAAAAATCAATAAATAAAAACACTCTGTTTATCAGAAAATTAAACTTGTCAGGTCAAAACACAGTATCCTTTGAGTATAATACTGATAAAAATATGTGTCATTTTATTACACATTATTCTGTGAATGTTGTGAGTGAGACAATAATTATAATAAACTTTTCTATTTCGGGTTAACAAAACAAAAAAAATGTGGCAAATTTCACCAGTTTTGTTTCTGACCCTTTTAGATGAAGAAAAAATGTATAAAGGTTTGCAAAAAGTAAAAACAGGAATTATTTGGTTCAGTATCTCTCTACAAAAATGTTTAATTTTTGCTGTATAATCCAAATTATTTACCTTAATGTTACTCTCTGGCTTCAAGTTTGTTTCTGCATTAATGTTGCATTTGTAATCATATCTTGGAAGGAGTGGTTAGCTTGAAAGGATTAGAAGTGAGATATGGAATCTGGTCCCCTTAGGTCATTTGTTTGTATCCAGCTGAAGTCAGCAGTGGCTAAAATTCATTACCATCTGGCAGTTTTTCCACGGCCTCTGTGACAGAACTTGTGGTCCTAGTCTAGTACATACTAGACAGATGTCCAGGTCATAAAAATCACAACGATACTTGGCAATGTGTCACCCCCTCGTTGACAGCACCACCACACAGGCCAGAGATCGAAGTGGAATAAAGAATGAGCTGTCTTTATCCCATCCAGTGGTCCATTGGCAAACAGATACTCAGTCCTTATGTATTCTGTGTGGGGGGAAAATCTCTTGGCTATACTCAAAGGAAATGGAAATAATGCTAATGAATACAGCATCTCACAGAACAACATGATCAAGTGTTCTGATTTATCTGCACAAACACAAAATTAGATGAAATAAACTTTCAAATCTTTCCTTTTTCGATGACAAATGATGTTTCATGTACTCGTGTTGTCTTAAGGTTTCCAAACCATTGGATAAAGTGTGGAGGGTTGGCCACATCTGTAGTTGTAAACACAGCTTCTACACTTAAACTAACCATGCAAACTATGCTTCTTTACAAACTCTGTATATACTATTCTGATCTCATCTCACACCTCTTGCAGGCATCCCAAACATTTTCCCATGACAGGCATATGTTCTTCCATAGATTAAAAAAAGTTCCTATACCCTCAGTGTTTCCTCTGAATATTTCCTTCACCTTGTTACACCTGAAATCTTCTGATTCTAACAATGATGCTTTGTCTTCCATTTTCTCAAATAGTGGCCAGTTTTCCTTTCGCTGATCATTTTGAGGTCATTAGAAACTTCCTGCCTATGTTGTTCCCATATCCCCATGGATGACCCAGTGGAAGAGTTCTAGTCTCTCGGTTATTGACTTACCTTCACTGATCTAGTTGTCCATTAACGTCAGCCACCCACTGCCATGGTTTTACAGTCATCCACATCAACACCAGTAACTTCACAATGTCCAGCCTCTCAGTTTAAATCACTGTACTCTCTGACTGCTACCAACTATAACTCCGCCTGACATTCTCTAATTCCTTACTAAACCAATACCTCTAATCCACTAACCCCATTGTTTTCTCACTGTATATCATTTATCTTGTCACCATATCCCTTCCAACTAGAGGAAGATTAGCAGGATTCATCATTATCCATCATGATCATATTCCCTTATAAAACCACTACTTTTTTGTTTCTCCCTGTTTGTCACAGAGAACTGGTTAAAAAAAAAAAAAAAAAAGGTTGTGTTAAGCTGCAACTCTCCTACTCTAAGCTTACACTCAAGGAATGGAAACTGGCAATTGCAATCAAGCAACTATAGTGTTTGGCCTCAGACTACATTTATTATGGCCACAGGTTGAAAATGGGCCCCTGAAAGGGATGTTCAATTCCATGCTTTTCTTAGTCATTTTCCAATCAGTTTACTCTCTCTTTGTCTCAGACACCATGCCCCACCTAAAGCTTCCAGTGTGGCTTCCTTCTCCTTGGTCACAGCTCAGAAGAATGCTTCATATTTCACAGGTAAAAACAGGAGCAACTCAATTGCAGATTCTGAGTTGTGACAAATGTAACGCTTTGGTGGAAGATGTTATAATGGAGAAAAGGCTATGGGTGTGTAGGAGGAGGAGGATATATGGGATATCTCTGTGCTACCCTCTTAATTTTGCTGTGAACCTATAATGGCTTTACAAGTAGTCTTAAAAATCCTATGAGAAGGAAAACAGCAACAAAAGAAAGAAGCAATTAGAAGAAAACTTCTATAACCTCCCACAACCTCACACATCAACGTCTCTCCCTCTCTCCTGCACCACCACCTTATTTAACTGTTGGAGCTTTTTCCATTAGGGTCCTATGCACCCTAATATCGTCCATCTCACAAAAAACACAAAAGCAGAGCCTCAGCCACATATTCTCTCCAGCTCCGGTGGCATTTCTCTGCTCTTCTGTATGTAAAATTCACAGAAGACTGAGCCCTGCTTGATGTCTCCACACTCTCTACCTTTCTCTTTTCTCTCTTGAACCCTGTCTAACCATTTTGCTCAAAGAATTCTGTTAAGATCAATTTACTAAAAGACCCAATGGTAAAATTTAAATCCTAACCTTATTCAACCTCTTAGCAGCATTTAACAAAGTTGGTCATTCTTTCATTCTCAAAATAGTTTCTTCGCTCAGTTCCAGTGTTCTCCTCTGTCCTTGTTAGCCTTGTACCTGACCATGGCTGCTGCCTCTTGATTGCCATACAATGTACTATTATTCAGCAGTGACAAGAAATAAAGTGCTGATATAGAGCTATCACTCTATTGATCTATATATACATATACATACACATATATAAAATGGAAAAATATTAAACCATAAAGAACATGCATAAACCACCCATGGACAAAGACCACAGGGTGGAGGATTGCATGTGGGAGGTGGGGGTGGGTAGGGCAGGGGAGAGTAACGGGGGAAAAATGGGGACAAGTGTAACTGAACATCAATAAAAAAAGAAGTTACAGGAATAAATTTTAAAAAAGCACTATGAATGAAGGAAATGGCTCATCAGTTAATGGGCTTTGGATTATTTCCAATTTTTGGCAGTAATGAATATTGTTGCTATGAAAATTCATACATGTTTTATGCATAGATATATGTCTTCATTTTTTCTTGAGTATATATGTAGAAGTATAATTGCTAGTATGGTAATCCTATGTTTAAACTTGGTAATCCTATGGTAATCCTATGTTTAAACTTGAGGAGTGGCTGTTTTGTTTTTCTTTTTTTTATAATTGTTTTATTTTAATTATTGTTCAAAGTGGATACAACCAGTAGTGTATGAGAGATTGACTTCACCACATCTTTACCACACTTGTTATCTTTCTATTTTATTGCAGTCATCTTATTGAGCATGAAGTGGTATCTCTTTGTGGTTTTGACTTGAATTTTCCTGGTGGCTAATAATGTACCTCTTTTCATTTGTCATTGGCCATTTGTATATCTTCTTTGGAGAAACACGTATATCTTTCATCCATTTAAAAAGTGTGATATTTATCTTTTAATGATTAAGTTACAATAGTTCCATAAATATTCTGGATACAAGGTATCAGATATATGATTTCAAATATTTTCTTCCTTTCTGTGGATTATCTCATTGCTCTAAGGATGGTGTCCTTTGAAGCTCTAATTTTAAAATTTTGAAGATGCTCAGTTTATGAATATTTTCTTTCTTGTTCCTGTGCTTCTGATATCATATCTAAGAAATCATTACCAAATTTAAGGTCATGAGAATTTATGCCAATGTTTACTTCTAAGAGTTTTATAGTACATGTTACACTTAGGTATATGATCTATACTGTTAATTTTTGTATATGGTGTGAGGTAAGAGGTCCAACTTTCATTCTTTTGCATGTGGATATCCAATTATCTTAACACTCCTTGTAGATAAGACAATTCTTTTCCACTTAATTGCCTTAGTATGCTCGTTAAAAGGTAATTGACAGAAAATATGAAGTTTATATCTGTATTATCAATTCTATTTCATTGACATACATATATCCTTATGCCAGTACTACACTGTCTTAATTCCTGTCACTTTGTAGTACATTTTTAAATTAGGGAATTTGAATCCTCAAACTCGTTTCTTTTTATTTCAAGATTGTTTGGGCTAATTTTGGTCCTTTAAATATCAACATAAATTTTAAGAGTAATTCATTATTTTTTTATTGAAATTGAAAAACCAGAAGAACAACAGATGTCTAGGAGGAGGGGAAAACATGAGACGAGTAAGGTAATATCTCCTCCTAATGCACGTTTTCACCCTACCTGCAAAGCAAACATCATTCACAAATGAAAAAGGACTGGATTGTTTGCTGGCCTTTCTCTTGATGCTTTTCAGTAAGATCAGATGTCCCAATTGAAGCATAAATTTATTAAGTTTCAAATTATCAGTTTTATCACAGGAGATAATATGCATAAAGTATGCAAAACCATAAATCATACAGAAAATAATTTGAAGTGGAAATACTCATGGGAAGAAGGAAGATTTCTTGTGGATCTTAGCAAGATTTTTAGGATGAGTAATAAGGAAGAGCTGGGAACCACACCTGTCCACCACATTTAATTTCAACTATTTAAAACATCCTTATGTAATCTTTCATGTACTTCATTATATTCAGTGACAATACGATTTCTTAGAAGGCAGGCAACTTGTTTGACCAGCTTTTAAGAATCTTAAGTACATGCATTTTCGTGCCTGGAAATTTTGACAGCGATTGCTGCATCTTGCTTATGATCTTTCTTTTCCATCTCTAATTTATTTCATAATCTCCATCTTAATTAAGGTGCTCTGTAGACAGGATATCTGTCTTCATTTTGTATCTACAGTGCTTAATCCAGTACTATGTGAAAGCAGGTGATCAATAAATGTTTATTGAATAAATCAATGAAACTTAAGACATTTCTATAACTCTGATAGACAAAAATGTGATGGAGTGAGCTCCACTAACTTTATTTTGTACTAGACAAGTTGAAACAGACAGCTAAATATAATCTGGGTAGCTGAGGAAAAGGATCATGTCTTCATTTCATCTCAGCCATCTTGCCATACATTTCACAGTCAGAGGATGAAATGGCAAGGAACGAGTGGCCATGGTGACATAGACCAGTTTCACTCCATTTAGTCAAATGTTTTCTATTGCAGATCTTAGCAGTTGTCACTCCACGCACATTTAATTTCCCAACTGTAATAGGCCTACAAATGTGCAATCTTCCCATTCAGATGAAGCTGAGTTTCTATTCATATAATTACAACCCAAGTTAACATGAATTAAGTCATGTGCCATTCAAGAATGAGATATTCACATTTTTTTACTAAGGAATTAACATGTGCAGCTACATTGCCTTTAACAAATTATTTTTAGCCAGAATATGAAATGCATTGGTAAGAAATATTTAACAGATGATACTGTGACAATGTGCTATTAAGCATGTTACTGTAATGTCAATATTATTAAACCTATGTACCCAGCTAATCCATGAATATAAATTACTTTTGTATCAGCCACACTTTACTATTTATTAGGATCAGTGCAATAGCTATAACTATTCTTTTAAGGCAACCTAAAGGCATGTCTCCATCAAAACTAGAGCCTAGAGAAGAATGGAATTCAGATCTTATCTAAGGGGACATCCTTTAGGCATTGTTTGTTCAGACCATTTTGTTGAATCAAATGTGACTGAGAAATGTGACTGTTTTCCATTGCAAACCAAGACAGCTACAGTAACTACTGCTGTAATTTGTTGAGGTTTGCCAGCTACCTGGCACTAGACAACCAAGAACATGTTATATAGTGTTGCAAATTATCTCCCCAGCTCTCTAAGGTTTTATTCCAAATATGGGAGGAACAATGTGAGGCTAAAAGATTAGAAAGTAACCTGTTTAAAATAAATTAGTTAATTAATTTGAAATCAAAACAACAATAACAACAAAAAAGATGGTAACCTATATAAATGGTCAAAGCTTCAGTGTATATACTTGGGTTCAAAATCAGTCACAGATTTTTACGTAGAACTGAATTATGTGATAAGCCATTGAAAAGTAGAATAATTGGAAAAATTGGAAAATTTGGAGTAACTCTACATTGAGTTCCCTGCCAGCTGATGATACAGATTTTTTTCCTCAGCTTCTCTCTGCAAAACAGAGATGGCACATTATTATAAAAATAGTTGTGCACCATAAGTGTAAAATTATTTTAAAAGGTTTCCCACAAAAAATCACTGCTTTTTCTAAAGCACAATTGGACATTTGGTTTTATTATGCCCATTAGAAAAAGTCTAGTGAAATGCGTAAGATTATTTTCTTACTTTCAGCCCTTCTTACACCCAGCATAATGCTTAGTTTGTTTGGAGATTTGAGGGTGATTCTCTATTTGGGCTGTCTTCTATTTCCCAGGATTACCTTTGTGAGCAATTTTTGCCCGCTTTTAGGTATTCTGGTTAAATGAATTAATGCATGTGTGTGTATACATAAAACTTTCCTCTTATTTACACTACTGTCAAATACAGCAAGGACAGAGGAATCAGCATAGGATGTAGAGAGGCCTGGAGGTCGGGGACAGCGAGCCTTTGCTCCGACGAGGAAGAAGTGACCCCCAGTCTGCAGACCTTCTTGTCTTTTGTATCCTTCTGAATACAAGGTAGGGACTTTCGACTCAGACTCTGACCCTTCCTCACAAATATGCTGTCTTCTTGGAAACGAACACAGTATGTAAGACTTGGGAGCGGTTCCCTGTACCCCAAATGCCACCGCAGTCCTTTAATATTGGTATTCATTTTTACGGCCATCAAAAACAAGATGCAAGCTGCAAGTTTCTTGGGAAAGCTGCTGAGTCAACAGCTGGCTCTTTCTCTTCTTTCTATTTCTTCCTCATGGAAATCTGTTTGACACATGCGTTATGCTGCCTCTGAAGAGGAAACCTGGAGATAAATTTATCACTCTATTTCAGAGATGACTGAAATATGCTGACCATGTTGCCCCGTCTCATTCATGTTAATAGAAAACAAATTCTGCGAGGGGACAGAGGACAGAACCAGTGTGTTGGTCCGCGAAGGTCAGGGAAGGGTTCACGGACGAGGTGACCATTGGAGCTGAACTTTGAACTCGACGATACATGTTTACCTCATCTTGTGAGTGGACAGACAGCCAAAAAACCCGCCTGCTATGCTTCTGGAATGGTGCAAAAGAACAACCTCCACTACACTTGCTTAGTAACGGTTGTAGAGACCACTGTGCTGTAGTTACACAGTTTTCATTTAGTTAGAGTTAAATCCTTATTGTTAGGTAGCCTTATGATTTTAGCTGGGAAAAAAATATTGTGTGGAATGTTAACATCCCTATCACAGGGTTAAAAACCCAATCAGGTTTTAATTGATCCCAAATTAACCTCAATTAGGGCATCATCATTGTCAAGATTTTAATATCCTTATTGCTGAGCTGAATGCTTATTACTGTCAGCAGTGAATAAATAATAAAATGAATAGGATGAAATAATTGGATATGATTTATATTTACTTGAGATACACATAATTTTAAGTTTGAATTCTATTTTACATTTCATGACTTCTATTATAAAGATTTACAAAATTTAGTCTCCTATACATTCTTTCAACATTAATCAATGTTAATTTATTTAGCATGTTAATTTATTTATCAATATTAATTTATTTAACAGTAGACCTATTAAATGTATAGGACATATTTTTTTAATTTTTTTCAAGATTTTCTTTATTTATCTTTAGAGGGGAAGGGAAAGAGAGAGGGAGAGAAATATCAATGTATGGTTGCCTCTCCTGTGTCCCCTGCTGGGAACTGGAACTGGCCTGCAACCCAGGCATGCGCCCTTTCGGGGAATCAACCGCGGTTGTTTGGTTCGCAGGCCCATGCTCAATCCACTAAGCTACACCAGCCAGGGCTGTATAGGACCTATTAAATAAATGTACATCAGTTACTTCATGTACTATGTTAGGTTCTAGGATAGGGAAAACTCATTAAATGTAGTCTTATTAAAATCTGCTTTGGCTATAAACTAATGACCTTCCATAGTTTCAAGCTATGTTTTTTCTTTTGCTTAGATGTGATGGTATTTTTAAGGACATATGGAAATTGAAACAATGCTATCTAGTGTCCCCAGGATTATTAAAAATTCGGAAGAGCCCTGACCAGCATGGCTTAGGTGATTGAGCATCGTCCCGCAAAGCAAGAGGTCACTGTTGTGATTCCCAGTCAGGGCACATGCCTGGGTCATGGTCCTGGTTTCTGGTTGCAGCATGTGTAAGAGGCAACAGACCGATATTTCTCCCACACATTGATGATTGTCTTGCTCTCCTAGGTGTTTCACACAGAGCACCTAGTACTTTTGTCTTGTGTACTGGAAGTAGTTAACTCTTCCTGTTATTATTATTATCACTGTTGCCTCTACAACTTCTACTACTATTACTACAGTTACTTCTAATACTAAACTAGAGCTAAGTTGCATGTCTAATAATTGAATTTCCTGGATCTTGGATGCAGAAAAATGAAACTCATACAAGAGTGTTGGCACAGGAAAAGGTGCAAAAGTAGAGAGTTTGCAGCAAGGATTTTTAAAAATGCACTACAAATTTAAATCAAGGCTTAGAATTCCTTGGGTGATTTGGTGAAAAATTCTCTCAACCAGACTAAATAATTTTCCTCTTGTATATGGTTTTGACCAATAGGATGGTAGGAAAGGTCAATTTAATTAGTTATATCTGTTGTTTTAGCAGGCATAGTCTTTCTCATTCAAGCCAAAATGTAAATAAAAGGTCTTCTTTGATCACATGTATTCTTCTTCTAGTCAAAATGTTGACCAATTTATTCCTTAATTAATTGGTTTAGATAGAAGCCAATCAAAAGCAGCTTTATTCTGTCATATCCTTGTATTCCTCCATGCTCAGCTGAATCTCCTTGAAATATTTTTGGGGTGACCCCAAATTCTTCCTCATCATCTTCAAACTAATTATTTTATTTTCTAGTTATAGTAAAAGTACAGTCTAATCTGACAATTCAACATTAAATCTCTTATTCAGTTCAAACTAGTTTTCCCCTTACAGCTGAGTCTGAGAAATCTCATTATTGCTGCCGCCTTGGTCTTCCTCCTCCATTCCACATGTGGTCTCTGGGATGCTTTGGAGTGAGATGGGAAGAGGAAATAGAGGTGAAGGGTACGAAGGTACAACTTGATGACTAATTGTGCAGTCCGGCAGGGGTGTAGCCCTCCAAATGCTGATCCTTTCTTTGATGAGTTCCTTGGAGATTCCCAACTGGGAACTCTGGCTTCAGTTCCCAGGTCACCTGCTCCTTACACCTTGCACCCGATCCCCGGTTCTCCAAGCCCACTTTTTCCTTTACAGTTTGCATTAGAGTTTAAGGCAATTCAGGGCCATGTTTCTTCATCGAAGTGTACATTTGACTTCAGAAATTAAACTTATACTTTATCATTGATAAGAATGTAATACATTCTTTCTAATATTTTAACGAAGATCCAGTCTTTTACATTTCGCCTGCTTTTCAGACTCGAGTCGGGTTCCTGAATATCTCAAATTGAGAAGAAACAGGAATTGGGACAATACAGTTCTCTTGACATTCCCTCCCTTCCTATCCATATGTGCTTTCCAGGTGAGTGATGACTAAGTGTTATCTGATATATTTTGGGTCATCTCTGAGGAAGTTATGCAAGGATGATCAAACAACTCTTTTTTATTGTGAAAAGGTATTAACATCCTTTGTTCTTAGATTTTTTGGGACCTCAGCCAAAATGGAGACAGCAGGAATTGTTCCTTTTAATATCAGGATATAGAGAGTAACTTACGATATTTTTCCCTTTGTTTAAATGTTCCTTTGAGGAGAGGGGCTGTGTCTTATGCAACATCATAGCTATTAAATCCAAGAGCATGGTGCCTTGCATATATTATATTTTAATAAACATCCACCAGCTAACTATATGGCTAATGGTGGTTTTACCATTACCCTATTCTACTAGAACACATCCAGAAAATTTTTCATTATTAGATTTAGTCCGGTTTCCAGCAGGAAAAAGATAGCACATTCAAAGCTTTTAACTAAAGAGAGGTCAATAAAAGAACCAATCATGGTAATGGGGCAGGGTTAAGGAAGCCAAAAGGGTAAAGCAAGAGTAAGAAGCCATTGCCACCCTAAACCTGAGGGAGTAAGGGGAGGGCATGCTGTTCCTGTGCAGGAAAGAAGCTGGAGGTGTGGCAGAAAGGTTGTCTGAATGGATCGAGGCCATAGCAGAACACAGTCACTGTCAGACCAGTGGCAAGGCAGGAGGCAGCATGGGTACGGGCACAAGGTGATGAATACCTTATCTTGATCTCCTCCCATCAGGCTCTGGTCTGTGCCTGCCATTGGCTGAATGCACTTGGAAGCCAGATGGCAAGGGGACCTGAGCAATGCCACTCTAGAGGTCACCCAGTGAGACAGAGGGCAGGGCAAAAAAACACAGGTAATGGATCATGGAAGGAAGAAGGAGCCAGAGAACAAGAGTACGTTATTATAGCTGGAAAAATCTAGCTAGTAGCTGTAAGCCATTAGAAATAATGTTATATATATATATAGATATATAATATAATACTATATAATATATAATATATAATATATATTAGATAGATAATATATATAATATATTAGATATATATTATATTATATATAATTATATATATTATATATAATTTATTTTAATTTAATTTATTTATATAATTTATATAATATATAATTTATAATAATATATTATATATAATATATATTATATATATAATTATATATATTATATTATATATTATATATTATATATTATATATAATATATTAGATAGATATATAAGATAATATATAATATCTATATATATAGATATATATATAGATATGTTATATATATATCTTTCTTACATATAAGAATATATTATATTATATTATACATTATATAAAACACATTACCATATATTATTATATATACATATATATCTAATATGTACTCTTCGATGGATTTGAAGTATGCAATAAAGCAAACATTTTAACTATATATTCTGTGCTGTATATATTACATTATATAGATAAATGCTAGTTTTGTGGTGTACCTTAGGTTCATTACAGAGTAAACACATTTTGGGAGAATAACCTAAAATCTAAACCTACCCTGAGTTTCATTTATTTATATGCAACTTACTCCAAAAAGTGTTTAGAAAATTTACATAGATTTTATAACATAGTGAGATGAAATCAGCCTATACTAATGAAAAATAAGGATATAAATGCTAGAAGAATTGAAGGTAATTCACAAAATTTAGGCCATACTATAGGCCATAAATTCAGTTCAAAGATTTCCTGCAGTCAGTGGCAAAAATATTTTTCTCATATAATATTTACTGAATCTCTACAATGTTCTAGGTGCTAGGCATACTGCAGTGAGCATAAAAACAAGGTTGCGCAGATTTTATATTTTATTGAAAGGTATAAAAAGAAAAATATATCTAAGATAAGTTCAGACCGAGATAAATGTTATGAAGAAAGCAAAATGGGATAATAGGGTCAAGTGCCTGGGACGACTGTAGATATTGTCATAAGAGAAAAGAGCCTTTTGGAGGCATATTTTTTATACCGAAATCTCAATCATGGTCAAGGGAGGTGGGAGTAAAGAATGGACTAGGAAGATATTTGACCCAGCTAAATGTAAGTAGAAAGTATCGCATTATTTCCAATGGGAAGTATCTTCAAGGTACACACACTATAAACAGAATATTTGGAATGAAAATCCTTCTGTTTACACAAAGCTAAAATATCCTATCTTATCCAATATTGTATAGGCAGCTTCTATTTCATAACTGTCCCAGATGCTTTATTCTTAATTTTTCAAGTCTAATTAATTTGACAAAACTTTATTTAACAATTACCATGTGTTCAAACATATGCAGAATACACTGTATTGTCTGCTAGGGCTGCCATAACACAGTGCCTCACACCGGGAGGCTTACACAGCAGAAATGTATTTTCTCACAGTTCTGGAGCCTGGAAGTCTAAGATCGAGGTGCCATCAGGGTTGGTTTTGCGTAAGACCTGTCTCCCAAACTCTTGATCTCTATACGGTCCTTCACTCTAGCGACAATGGATGATCTAAGTAACATAATCGTTATGGCACGGTATGGAGTGCCAGTGTCTTATTTTCCATTTTCGGTGGAGCCTTAAAATCTAATCAAGTTAATCAAGTCTAATCTAATTTCTGATTCATGTCTGTAAAGCTTCCCTTCCCCAGCACCACTCCTGGTACCGGAAGAAAAAAACCAACAGCAACCAAAAGGAGCTGTATGAGTTCAGTCAAAAAAACAGAGGCACTTTAGCCCTGGCCAGTGTGGCTCATTTGGTTGGAGTGTTGACCCATACCCAAAAGGTCGAAGGTTTATTCCTGGTAAAAACACATGCCTGGGTTTCAGGTTCGGTCCCATCAGGGCTCGTATGGGGGAACAATTGATCGATGTTCCCCTCACATCATTGTTGCTCTCTCTCTTCCTTCCTCCCTCTCATTGGAATCAATGGATATATCTTCAGGTGAGGATTAAAAGGAAAAAGAAGGAATGAAAAGAAAAGAAAGAAACTGCCAAACTGTCTTTTGAAGTGACTGTAGCATAAAATAAAATTAAAAGAAAAACAGAAGCACTTTAAATATTATAGGAATAAGTTGATTTAATATAGAAATTAAAGGGTGGCTTCTGGACGTTTCTGAGAATTGGCTGCAATTCTTGAGTCTCTGGAGATGCCGTGTCTACAGCTGTGAGGCAGAAGCGACTGAGAAGCCTGAGAAGCTGATGAGCACTCGGCAGCTGCCCTTAGACCTAGCCACTGGAACCGCCTCACACCATCACCAACCTTCTGCCTTCCAAACCTTGGAGGGTTCTTCGGATAGGCAAAATCTAACCCAACACATGACCTCTACTCTGCAGAGAATAGACCTCCTTAGAAGTGGGTGGTAGCAATGCAAAGTGGGCAGCAGGCAATCCAGCACATGCCTGGCGATTAACGGACAGCAAACATTTACAGCGTGTGGACGGCATGCCTGGCTCTAGGCTGGGCATTTTGCATCTATTAACTCATTTAATCCTGACAACAACACTATAACCGAAATAGTATTATTATTGGTGCCACTTTATAGATAAAGTGATGTGGAACAGAAAAATTAAGTAACATGCTTAAGGTCAAACAGCTGGGAAGTGGGGGGAGGACATGAAAACCAAGGTAGCCAAAGTCCAAAAGGCCAGCCCTTACCCACTAACCTGAGCAGCAAAGAGGAGGAACACCACCTTGATCCTGGTTATCACAGCGCTGTGAAAAAACGGTGGATTTTTATTTTCTTCTGTACAACTATTTGTACCTTGCAACATCTTACCATTAAATATAATTTGCTTTTGTATAAATGACTCAAAATTGTTTTTCCAAGATGTTCTCACGTGTGGAATCAGGAGGTTGGGATCTCGGTCTTGACTCTTGTTCTATCTGGCTCTGTGACCTTTGTGCCTTAGCCAAATACTGTGTTTGGAACAGGACACCAGGGAAGTTTCATTGCACATTGCTTTTACACAGTAACATTCTCTATCAGAGTGTACACCCCCTGAGAGTGTAACCAAACGCAGGTCCAGCTGCCTGTCACTACAAAAGTCAATACTCGAGAGGCAGGTGTCGATGTAAAGGAAAGTGATTTATTTTCAGGGGCCAGCAACCTGGAAGATGGGGATTATTGTCACAAATCCCATCTTCCCATCTCAGCGGAGGCAGACATTTTTATAAAGAGGCAGAGGGGAACAGAACAAAGAGATCAGCGGAGGAGTAGAAAAGTTATCTACGTGCCCATAAGCACAGTCCATTCCAATAGGGCAAGTGGTAGTCCAGTGAGCATCATCCTGGTTTAGTCAGTCTGGCTTCACATCATCCTGGCTTCACGTCCCAGCTCCATGGATGCAGGTCAGCAAATCTCCTGGAGCTGGGACGCTTGGCAGTCAGAGTCTGTCTCTTCTGAAGTCATACCCTAGGATTCTTATACAAACATACTATTTATCTACAAGCCACATATCAGACAGAGTCAGCACTTAAGAAACAATGTCAGAAAAAATTGTGGGGTGGGTTAGAATTCCCCTCTGTTATAATTCCCACTGTTACGAGAGCAGACACTCTGCCATGGCCTTCTTTGTACCCCAGTACCCCTGATAATACTCGATGCCTGTTCAGTATTTAGTAAGTACTTAAGGAATGAATAAATTATCTAGGGGTTTTTAACCTTTATAAAATCATTATCACCTGTAGTGTAACAGTGTAGATTCAGATAGTATCTAAGATATAGAGAGGTGGGCAAAAGTAGGTTTACAGTTATGAGTACATGAAACAGAGTTCATTATTGTATTATTATTTGTTAATTAGTGTATTCTTTATTTGAGCACTTATGAGATTGTACCCAAGTGCACTGTGCCATTGTGACATTCTTTTGAGTTAATAAAGCTATTGTAATAATCATAACCTGCAGGGTTTTTTCCATATAAACAGTAATCAACTTATTTTTTTAAGATTGTTTTTATTTTTTAGAAAGAGGGGGAGAGAGGGAGAGAAAGATCAGTGCGTGGTTTGCCTCTCTCATGCCACCAAGTGGGGACCTGGCCCATAACCCAGGCATGTGCCCTGACCGGGAATTAAACCAGCAACCCTTTTGTTCTCAGCCCATGTTCAATCCACTGAGCTACACCCGCCAGGGCTGTCAGCCTACTTTTGCCCACCCCTACAACCTCTTATCTTCAGGTCTGAAATGTCTAAAGTTCCTAAAACAGAAGTTTTTGTTACTACCTCACTTTGCAGTAGTATCCGACCTGACCTGAACTCACGCAGCTGCAAACCTGATCTGAAGTGACACAAGGCTACTTGTAATCTTTATTTATCATACTTAAAATAAATATTAATAAATTTAACTGCAGAAATATTCATGTATTTTGCATTGCTGTCCCAGATTCCATCAGGAATGTCATCGAAACACTTCTGAATTCCATTATGCATCTGGTCTCTTCTGGACGAGGGGGCGTGACCTGTGCTTTCAGCCCGGGGCCTGTATTCTGTGCTCCTTTCCAAGCTCTGACCACTCCCGTCTGACCCCTTCCTGAGAATGAAGGGGGCGCGATTCTGATCAGTCAGAGCATAGGACATTCAGGGAGCCACACTCTGACAGGACTTTTGTTTCCTTTGAGCTAGACTTCGATGGCTCTTAGGCTACACAGTTTTGTTTTGTTTTTTAATGTTGTCTTGACCCAGCTTTGAAATCCTGCATACAAGCTTTTTGGACAGCTGATGAAATCCACACCCCAGCCACTTTCTTTATTGGCTCGCACAGTATGGGGTCAGTATGCACTTGCCCTAATCATCCTAGACTCAGGTACCTGACAACTAGGGACAGCTCCTGTGCCCCAGAGTTTGTGAAATTTTATTCATGCAGCCAATCGGCAGGAAGCCCGTGAACCTTAGATAAACCCATTCTACCTACCCTACGTAGGCTGCCCACAGACTTCCAGCTTGCTGTTACCCTGGTCCTGAGTGCAGCCCCCATGGAGCCCTGGCTGGCAGCCCTTTCCCATTTTGAGATGTGAGTTACTGAGTTCTGCCTCTCATCTGTCCAAGGCTCAGTCTGCTGTGTCCCACCACCAAAAGAGTCTTTAAATTGTATAAAACACTGGGGTAGAGCTGCCATCCATGCTTTCTTCCATGGCAGGCAAGTGCATATTGCCTCCTGAGACCTGGCCTCTCCTCCCTTCCCTTCTCTTCCTGTCCCCACACTCTTCTTCCATAAAGCAAACCCAACCATGTGGTTCCGGGATCCATATCTAGAGAGGGGAGTGTGGGAGACAGAGCAATGGGAGAGGAAGGGAGTTCAGGCCAGTGGTGCCTGATGCTGACTGCACCTGAAAGTTACCTTGTAACTTTTAAGAAGTTGCCAAATCTGAGACCCTAAATCGATTCTAAATTGATTAAATTAGAATCTGTGAGGCAGGGATGTCAAACTCATTTTCACCAGGGCCCACATCAGCCGTGCGGTTGCCTTCAAAGGGCTGAATGTAATTTTAGGACGGTGTAAATGTAACCGCTCCTTAACTAGGGGCAAGGAGCTCTACATTCGGCCCTTCGGATCCTCCAACAGTCAGGTAGCTTCTGGTCAGTTATCTACTCGGCGATTTTCATGATCTGTAATTGTCTCTTTTGGTCTTTCTTGCTGTGAACTAAATAAAATATTGTTTTATGTGAAGATGGTTGTGGCAAGTTGTATGAAAGACCCTAAGTCAAGGCTCTTCCTATACCTGTGACCCAGAGAACGAGGCAGCAGTGAGGGCTTGCCAGCTTGGGGACTAGGCCTTAAGGAGACGGGACGATTTCTGCCCGTCGTTTCGTGCTGCCCGCCATTGTGATGAGAGCAGCGTCCCCCTGTGGCTGCTGCTCTGCCGGGCTGGGCCTAAGAATAAGCACACGTGAAGTAAATCTTAGTGCAAACCCCGAAAAGTAGCCAAACCCATGTTGAAGTAGAGACACCCACTGAGCCCAGCCCAGATGAGGAAACTTCCCACCCAACCACAAGCTTATTACCTAAATAAATGTGTGAAATCGCGTGGCGCTGAGATTTTTATGTTTGTTTGTGATGCAGCCTTACTGTGGTGATAGCTACCTGATGCAATGGTAAATACATAGATATTTTATAACAACTCAAGATTCAACTATTTGCATTCTTATCACACATAAAATGATTTTAAATAAATCTACAATACAAATATTGTGTACTATTATCTAGCAAATAGTGGGTTTTTTTATTTAATTTTTTCTTGGTATCAATTTTTCAGAAGGAAAATTTTGGCTTTGGTATTTTATAATAATTTTATCTTTGTATTAAATTATACTAGTATCCATTTGGTATGTAAAGGTTTCTAATTAAAAGTGTATCCTTGCTTTAAAAGATTGTTTTATCCCAAAAGGTTTTAATGGCATTTTTAATATACGAGGCAAATACGAACACTGGGTTGTGCTGGTGGAGGTATTACAGTTGTTCGCCGTTTCTAACAACGCAGACTGATGGCAGCTTTTACTTCAGGGCCCACGAGTAACCATGCCCATCCTGAAAACAAATACCCTTTTCTTGGTTCTCTGATTCATTTAACGAGCAGAAAAGTGATCGCCTCATACAATAAAAGCATTTTGGATGCAGTGCCGTTGGTGGTGAGTAGTTTGTCTGATTCTGAAAAGTAGGTGTTTTGTCAACATTGCACTATAATCTGGTAGTGGGAAATCGTGGCATCTTCAGAGTATACATGTCTCAACACTGAAAGTTGAAGTAGATTAATTTAAGTTCTTGACTTAAACTACTGCTGAGAAGAGCTTCATTCCCGGATTCATCCTCCTCTGGACAGGTTACATGCAAGTCAAGTTGTCCTCACCTGTCCTCCCTCCAGAGAGATTTCACCTGACTGCTCATTTGTCGGTTTCTCCTTAACACAAGTGGTTTCTGAAACTTTTCTACCTTTTCTGTTCCTTTCCAGCTCCCCCTTTCTTTCTTTTCCTTCACTGCCTCCTGTCGTCATCCTCCTCCCTTTTTTCCTTCCTTCCTTTCCCCTTCCTTTCTCTTCACATTTTGATTGACCAAAATTCAAGAGTTAATACACTCGATCCTTTAAGAAGTAAAACAAAACAAAATAATCATAACTTTTTGGAATAATATAATTTAATAACTCTATCCCATGGTATGATTATCAAAATTAGGACATGGATCTAATTTGTACTTCCTCTGATTCAATTCATGGTGCTCAATGATTAATAAATTATGTGTTTAGAATGAAGCTTTGATTTGCAATGAGAACAAAAATTACAGTTTTTTGAAAGATCTTTTAATCATGACCTTCAAGGTGGCTTTTTAAATATGAAAAAATCTATAATAAAAATGAGTCAGATCCACTGATCAATTTTCTTGTAAGTAACTATACATATATACAATAATTATTACTTTCTTTGAATTAATCAAAGAGAAACACGAGGAAAAGGCAGGTTAGGTGTCTTGCTAAGCCACAGAGCCAAGAGGTGGTGAAGATGAAATCCAATCTTCAAGACTCTGGCGTTTGCACATTTATGTTCCCTTACAAAACTGTTCAGGCTCATAAAATTGACAACAGCAGAAATATTTGATTCAAATTTAAAAAATCCCTAGTAAAGTTATCCAATCACCAGCACAGACACAGACATGAAGCAACTTGGATTTTTCAGCGGACAGGAAAGATCAAAAGGATTGACTAGAACTTGTGTTTCACAAGGTACACCCAGAATATTTGAAGCCATACATATGACTGTTTATCCTCAAATCTTTTACAAGTAACTTTGAAGATTTTGACGGTCATAACAGGTGTTTTTGGAAAGAACCTATTTGCACAGCCCTCCGTTCCAGTGGAAATGAATGTGTTATTCCTCTCTGTCTCAAGCTGGTTTAGCGAGGTAAGATGGTAAGGCAGATATCCCAAGACCAGCAGGTAGAGATGGGTCCCCATATCCCAACCTGTGTCAGCTCCTCTCAGAAAGAAGGCAGTATGGACAGGCAATGGCTTCTCCAAGTCAAATGAATGCACTTAGGATTCCTCATGTTCAGGGCACTGGGATGCAAAAGTACTTGATTCAGAAGGCTGGTAAGGCATCAGAACATGCATTCTATTTGGAGGGAAAATTTTTTACACAGTAGAGAAGTTGTCAAGGAATGGTACATAGTCATTTTGCAAAAGTGTTACAGAAAATATGTTGATGATTGAGAAGATAAAGATTCCTTCAGGTGGAAGTGATGAGGAAAAGGAAAGTATCAGGGAAAACAAACACACAGACAAAAAACTCAGCCTGGGGCAAGTGAGGCAGAAAAAATAACCATTCTGGAAGATATTATCTGCAAAATAATGTATGAAACGAGCGACATCCAGATGGGCATGAGATGTGTGAAAGCACCATTCTCCAAGGATGCTGTGTAACAAAAACAACAACAACACTTATTTAAACCTTACCACACACCAGTCACTTCTATGAATCCTTGCTGCTCTATGGTTCACAGACCAACGTCTTCAGCATTATTTAGAACTTGCTAGTAATGTAGAATTTCTGCCCCACTCCAGACTTACTAAAACAGAATTTACATTTTAACAAGATTCCCAGGTGATTCACATGCATATTAAATTTTGGAAACACTGTATCAGAATGATTTACGTGGTTAGTCCTCACAGCAACAATATTAAAAATACTGTTACTATTCTCATTTTATAGAGGAGAGAACTGAGGCACAGAGAGTATAAACAAATAGAGTTAACTATGCGCCTGCAGCTAGTGACAGCAGAGCAAGGTTCAAACCCATGAATCCAGAACCGGTGCCTGTACCGACTACATTAGTCAGTTTCTGTCATCAGCTCACAGTGGGCACAAGAGACTCACAAGCAATTGCCAGTTGGATTCACCCTATATTATTCTTCAATAGCATTTACATTTCTTTTTTTGATTTAGGACTACGGGGAAGATTCAGAGTCTCAACTGAGAACAGAGGTAGCCAGAGTCTGAAATGAGAATTATAATACTGGCCACTATCCAGGACCTTTCAAAGGAAATAAATAGGTGGCTGATTGTAAATAACAAATGGTGTGGTTCTGTTTAATTTCTTCCTGGGAAGCAGTGAAACCGTTAGAGGTGAGTGTGGCTAAAGCAAATGTGTTCCCTCGGGGTGCAGGTTTGTCATTGTTCTCTGGGCCTTCTCTTTGCTGTCACGTCAGCTGATACAGCAGTCATCAATTTTTTCTTACGGGAGTCCGAATTTTAACTGCAGAGAACTCTCAGTCTCTCCATCTTGGAATTGCTTACAATTCAAACTACATTCTGCATTAACATATTTGATTATGCCTCAAGTTGAGTGGCAGACTTCTACGTTAAGGATACTCTGCAAAATTTCCAATGTTTCTTTTCTTTCCTGGGAATTAGGTTTCTCCTTCGCAGGGTGCCCTGTTTTTGTGTTCTTCTCCAAATCTCTAAGGACTCTCATGATTTGTCTGTTGTCACCACGATGTAATTTATTTTCATTTTGGACCTTTGGGTAATGAAATAGTTCCATGTTGAGATGTAACTGAAAGCGTTCCCCAAGAAGGTAGAGAATCTTAGAGCAAATGACAGTATCTGAGCATCTCAACTCATTGCCCATCTTCTTGCAGCCCCCTGGGACCCCACAGTTAACCATGTGCTTGCTGTTATGTAGACTGCATATGTTTGCAGTGACTCCAGCAAACACTGAGACAACAGTCTTTTAAGAAGATATGTCGATACTACTAAGATTGCCAGTTTATCAAGGCCTCTTTTTCCCTCAGTCCTGAAAATAATCTGTTAAGACTAAGACTTAATGGGAATAAAAGTCTACCAAGTTAATAATCAAATGAAACTGAAATAATCTTTTATGTGTGTCTTCTATATGAATCTTTACTTGCGTACATAACTTAAAGCCAATCAGCTAATTTTCTGGTAAGCATGTTCCTTTCAACCTTGTGAAATAATTCATTGGCCAGTTAACAGAAATACTGTTTCAGTTCTTCACAGAAATAGGATATTGTTTATTCTGAGTGCTATAGAATGAAGCTAAAGATTTCAAGAGTTTTATTTTGAGGGGTTAAGAAACTTTCCACATACAAAACAGAAGAGGAAAAGATACGAGTAAGCGGTACTTATACCGTAGCGCAGTGGAAGTGCCCAGAAGTTAGGGGAGACAGACTTAGATTCTAACTGTGACAATGTTACTTCTCCATGTTGCTGATACTTTTTGTGTGCTCTGAGATTAATTCCCTGCTCTGCTCTGTACCTCAAGAGGCTAATAATCTGCAAACTGTATTCCAGCTAAGGTTCACCAATGTGTTGGGAGGTTGGAGGACACGAAGAGTGCCAGAGTATCTATTCCCCTTTCTGCTGCAGGCTCCCCCAAATAGTAACCTCTGTTTCTAGGTCTCTCTTGACATCTCTTTTCCAACCAGATCCTTGATGGACATCACCTGAGTTTGATTAACGCCACTGCCTCCTTTTGGATGGTAACAACTTTCTTCTGTTGCTGACCTTGGGGTTGTCTCTTTGCACCCTGGTTGGCTTCTTCACACGTCTGACACTGTTAACTAGTGCCTTGTTGTTGAATTCATTTGATGAAGGTCAGCTTTGTTTTCCCAATGAGATCCTATATATCCTAAATCTCTCTGAATCCTACTTTCTTCACCTATAGAATAAATTCAACAATACTGCCCTTTGATGTTTGTGCTAATGACTATAGGTAATTTATATAGAAGGTCACCAACTACAGCTTTTCAGTCAAAAGCAGGCCACTGCTGGTGTTTATACAGAAAATATTAGAACACGGCCAAGCTCGTTCATTTGCTTCTTATTAATGCTGCTTTCACACCACAATGGCAGCATTGAGTAGATGCAATGAGACCGAACAGCTTGCAATGCCTATAATATTTACTATTTAGCCTTTTCAGAAAAAAACTTTCTTGACCCCTGGCATAGAGCATAGTGCCTGTCCCATAGTAGATGTTCCATAATCGGTAACTTTTATTTTCCTTTTATATTATACAGTCCTATTTCCAGTTACATGGTCCTAATTATGATATTGCATAGGGAATTATCCTTGAGGTGTTATTAAATAATCCTTGTAAATTGGAATTGATAGGAGGCATTAGAAATTACCTCTGTTTTTCCTCCTATTTTCTACTGATTCCTGGGCCACAAGACCAGACACAATGAACAGAAGAGTAGCTGGACATGGGTGACCCACGCAGCAGGTAACGAAAGCTCACATTATCGAGTCTATATCTCACCTGCATAATGAAGTTACACAAAGAAGTACTTTTCAAGTTCTTACTTGTGTGTGTGAAGAAACTGTAATAACTGCAGTCAATAAAAAGTCAGTGGAAAAAAATTGCTTAATCTATTCTCATCTATAAAGCAAAAGTGAACTCTATTTTTGAGAGAATTGGCAGGTTAATAAGAAGTCTGTTACTGATTATGCTAAGAACATGGACTCATTTTTAATTTAGCTTGACGTTACTTGACATATAGAGGTAATTGATGTTTGTGTGAGAAGTTTAAAATCAGGTATATGAGAAATTTGGTATATACTTCTCAGGTGATTTTTGCCCAAAAGTTGAGCATGATCTTATAAATAAAAAATGAATATATAAATAAATTCAAGGAATTCCATAAGGATGCACTTGAAAAAACATTAAAATGTTATTTAAACAGTCTAGAATTTATTTTCCTTAATTATAAAATAAAAATTATATAATATCTTATGAGGAGTACATGTGTAAAAAGATGTAAGATGCCTAGCTTAGTCCCTAGAACATAGTAATCACTCAGAAACTTGTAGTTTTCCTCTCCATTTCTTCAGGACACAAATTAGAATCAGTTGATTCTCTCCATTTCTTCAGGACACAAATTAGAATCAGTTGATTCTCATTTAAAACATATTTATCTTGTTCTAATTGATTTATATCATACATTGTGTTCCAAATATGAAAGAATCACTCTTCTTTTGTCAGAATATTTGACTGATGGAAATTCAAAAATCAAAGTGTAAGACAATGGATTGGCATTATGATAAAACAGCATACTAATCAAGGTTTTTGCATAGTTATATGTCATAATATTTTTTCAAATGAATAAATACTATCATTATAAAAGATGTGACCTCAGTAAAATGTTTGTAAGTGTTGTTTCATTTTTAAATGGAATAAAATAGTGAATATTTTGCATTCATGTTGTTCTTTTATTAGAGAAATATTATTGTTCTAATATATAAAGAAAGTTATAAGGAAATTATTTGAGTCGCCTTCATTCCTGTCTATTATAATTAATTCAGTTAGATATGCTTCCTACAAAGAAGTTTAGTAGTCCTAGACAAGGCTCAGTTTTTACTAGCACATACATATACTGTAGAGACTATTAACAGTGCTGAAATGTTTTCTTAAGTCTCAGGACATGAATACTACTTAAAAATGATGACAGAGAAATGATATGGTCTTATTATCGGTGCAGTGAATGACTTCAGGTCATTCAAAATATTGCATACTGAATCAAGTGGTTCTAAAGGTACTCTTATGTGTGAAAAAAATCCTTACTGTAGAGACAAGTTAGGAAATCAATATTATGAACATCTAAAACTCAGGGAAAAAATGGTCGAAAGTTTTTCAATTCACATTTACCAGAAAATAGTGAGGCTAACCAGCATTCCACAGAGCTATTAAAAATACATTCACATCTCACTACCTTCAGCACATCTTGACTGAAGGACCCCCTGGTTTGGTGTAAAGGAATGACTGGCCAGATGAAGAAGAGCTGAAAAACATTTTTTGTTTTAGCTACTGAAGACTCAGTGTGGTGATTAAGACAATGAGATCAAACTTATATTAGTTAGGCAATTATATTTTTGGCTACTTAGAAAACTGCCAGGTCACTTAATAATGTCACATGCTGAGTGTCATGAATCTAGACCTTATTTTAGGAAATTAATAGAAGCATGTCTGAATCTATAAAATCTGAAACCCTAACAACCAGAACTTTCTAGCTGGAAGACCACATTTCAGAATTTCTCAGTTCTTACCACAATAAATGTCAAATAAATGAAGTAGAAAGAAAGGCAGCAACAGAGTGTTCAAAAATTTCAGTGCTGCAAATAAAGTTAAACCTTTAATGCCATGTAGTGCGACTGGTTAGTATTGTCAATTAAAAGCCATGCTCACTCTAACAATGTTTCTGAGCTCATCTGATCAGACATTGAAATTTTGCACTCCAATCTCTTAGTGTTTTTTCTCTTACAAACAGATTTTATGTGAAAGGTGCTTTGCTATTTTAGTTATCTAAAAACTAGCTTAAAGTGAGACTCATCGAAGAGCAATATCCTGGAATTTTCATTCCAATAAGCTTGAAAAATTGGCACAACAGTAAGTCAATTCTGTATTTCTACTTCTCTGAAGAAAAGAAATTCCCCCTTCCCAGAGAGAGGTATAGAAATGTTGTTCATCATAATTAGGACTGTGTAACTAGAAATGTGCGGTATAAACATATTTAGTGCAAAATGTAAATATTGCAACAAAGTGGGTTGGGCACCTGGGTCTCATCTGGATTTCCCTAGAACCAGTTCTAGTACACAGGTAAACACAGGTGTAGATGTTTCAAACTTGCAGTATGCTTTTCTAAAATTCTATGCTAAATCATCTTGTAATGGCCACTTTAATTAACAGCTGCACAAGCCTCAAAAATTACCTAGAATGCAGTAACTGTTGGCAGTAGATGAGGAAGTTTGTATATACACACACATGCATGCATATATGTAAAATAAATATATATATTTGGAGAGAAAGCTGTTTTAGAAAATTATGGTAAAAGAGATATGGAAACAGATAAATCTAAATGGAATGGAGAGATGGGAGCATATCTGTGGAAGAGAAATAACTTCTAGATGATTCTAAAAATAGTGGTGAAAAGTAGAAAAGCGAAGTATCCCCTTAACTTTTCTTACTTACTCAGAAAGGATGCCTGTCACAATTTAAGATGCCTCTTTATAGCTACAAGGAGAATGAGCCCCTATGTTTTTAATGGCCGCCTTCCCATGATTCTCTGCAGTGTATCAGAGCACCAGCTGTGAGTCGTAGCCTTTCTGGGAGGCTGTGATCCAAGGTTCTTAGCACACACATATTCTCCACAATTAGCTTTCCATGGAGCCCAATGCATACCAGAATGTTTAAAGATCTGAACAGGCACTGTGAGGTAGAACTGGCGTTTTCCCAACTGAGGCTTCCAACTGACTTCATGACACCTAATTTACCACTCAGGGCATGATCTAGAAAAATCAACAGTAGGCTATCATTTTAATAATGATCACTGTAGATAGTGGCAATACAAATTTGGAGAGTACTGATGTTGAAACTCCACAAGAAACACTGAAACATGGAAAGAGAACTGAGTGAAGGTTTTTGCATGGTAGAACGTGTTTACAGAAAGAACTATACCTAATGCAAACAATAAAAGGGCCTTGGAGAAAAAAGGCTGAAGAGAGATGCAGGAGAATTTTCCAGAAGTATGTTCAAAGTGAATCAGTGCCATTTAATGACTAGTACTTCCCAGGCCAGCCTCCTATCGTACTCTGCTACAGAGTGTACACATCCTTGATGCTAACCCATAACATTTGCAATTTTAATGGTCTGGTGCAGCTTGTGACCATTGGCAGGGAGCAGGGTGTAGGGAGATCACTACATTAAGGATTTGCATGTTTAAAACTCAAATCTCAAGACATTCCAGCCTACGAATTTTATAGCAAATTAAAATCCAAACTTCTATTTTTAGTATACAGTAGTTGCCCCTTATCCTCAGGGTAAACGTTCCAAGATGCTCAGTGGATGTCTGAAACCATACCAAACCCTATATATACTATGTTCTTCCTACACAAGCTTACTTACAATAAAGTTCAATTTATACAATAGGCACAGTAAGAAATTAACAACACTAAATAATAATAAAATAGAACAACCACAACAATATACTGTAATAGAAGTTACACAAACATGGTCCCTTGTGTTAGGGATCCCTTGCTGAAGTCTTCAGACAGGCTCAGTGCTTTCTGGTGTGACATGCATCAATCCAAATACATTCTCTGTTTGTGTCTTGCACCCACAAATTTAATGCCTTTTTCATATTAACTAAGCCCTTACATGCTGTGGCCATAACTTCTACAGTTCTAGGTGGGAAGGCAACACGACTATAAATTTGCTTTTTCTTCTTTACAGTTCCACAGAAAATTCATTCTTACTGTACATCTTAGCAACCTCAGCATATGTTTTATTTTAATTCTTTATAAAGTCAAAACCTTTTACCTTTTCACTTCAAGTAAGCACTTAATGGCTCCTTTTCAGCATACCCAAGTTGCCAGCATCCCAGCTCTTGCACTTTGGGGCCATTATTAAGTAAAATATGGGTGATTTGAAAACAAGCCCTGCAATACCACACCAATTTATCTGATAACCCAGATGGCTACTACATGACTAATGGGTAGGGATCATATGGAGATACCAGATCATATGAATGGGATTATTCACGGCTCTCGATAGAGCTTCATGGCATGAGATTTTATCATGGCACTTAAAACAGTGCCCAATTTAAAACTTAGGAATTGTTTATAACTGGAATTTTCCATTTAATATTTTCAGACCACAGTTGACTATGGGCAACTGAAACCATGGAAAGCAAAATGGTGGATAAGGGGAGACTACTATAAACTAATGAACAAGCCTCTGGTAACTCTTGAAATTCTCTTGAGTTATATCTGAAAGAACTTTGGAGTGTCTGTGATATATTCAGGAGCAATGCTCTAATGTCTGAGGCATCCTCCTGTCATCTCCTACTTACAAGTCTACCTAAGAATGATGCCTAGTCATTTTCTACTCTTCTGGACAAGGGATGGGGCTTCCAATTCTACTAACAGTTATGGAACCAAATAATAGCATTTCTTACATCATCGATGAACTGGGGTCACTCTGTGTTCCACTCAGATCTTTGTGGGAGAAACTTTGTCTCCTATATACCAGAAAAGTACCATTTGTGACCCTCAAGGCTAATAAATATCCTTTTTTAAAAATTTTTTTATTGCAGTTCAATTATACTAGTCTTCATTTCACCACTATTACTCTCCCCTGCCCTATCCACCCCCCACCTTCCACTTTCAATCCTCCCCCTTTGGCTTTGTTTATGGGTCCTTTAAACATGTTCCTTGACTTGACCTTTCCCCTTCTGTCCCTGTTATCCCCCTCCCCCCATCCCTCTGGTCACCGTCAGTGTGTTCTTTATTTCCATGACTCTGGTTGTATTTTGTTCACTTGTTTTGTTGATTAGCTTCCACTTATAGATGAGATCATATGATATTTGTCTTTCACCATTTGGTTTATTTCACTTAGCATAGTGCTCTCTAGTTCCATCCATGCAAAGGGTAGGGTTTCCTTCTTTCTTTCTGCTGCATAGTATTCCATTGTATAAATGTACTACAGTTTTTTGACCCACTCATTTACTGATGGGCACTTAGGCTGTTTCCACCACTTGGTTATAAATATCCCTTACAAAAAATATCTCTTTTGGTTTCAGCCAGCAGCTTCTTTCTCATGGGTCCCAGCAATAGTCTTAGGGGAAGACCAGCAATTAGCTTTCAGCCTTCTCCAGGTGTTGCTCACACATCAAGTGGGAACCCTTCAGTTTCAGGCAAGGTTACTCAAAAAAGATCAATGAGTCCACCACCCCATCATTTCATTAACCATACCCAGCTATATTAGAACTATTTTAGCTCATTGGGACCCTGGCTTCCTGTATTTTAGTAAAGTAAATTAATTATTAGTTGCATAGCTCTTTGGGATTTTCACTCATTATGCAGTCAGATGCCTCTCATTCCCTTCGTGTTTCCCTCCAGCATTTATTTTTAGTTCTAGGTCAATTACTAAAATTAGTTGTTCTTTTGGCTTATTGTCTACCTGCTCCACACCCCCATTCTAAAGCTCAGTACCATGGTCCTACACCCACACATCTGCCACCCTACCTTATTGGGAACATAGTCTGTTTCCTGTTCAAACAACATGATAGCAGATTTTGACTCAACAAAGTGGGCAGTGACTCATGAAATAAATTCAAATGAAAAGTAACAATCTATATCCTAATCATTCTTTCATCACTGAGGGGTTCTGTGGCCTTTGGAAAGTTACCCAGTTTTCCCCTGATGTGATTCTATAAAATACTAGTTGTGATAGGCACTACTTTCCTATGTCACAGAAAATTGTGAGTGATAGTTCAGGGCAATCTTTTGATAGCAAAACATAGCATATATGTATAGCAAATTGATGATAATTCTTTAAACCATTTTAATAATTTAAATTACATTCATTTCAAATTGAACATCTCTCAACTCACCCATTCAAAGGTTTCCTCATTTAAAAATATGTTTTGAAAATTAGACTTTATTTTGCTTATTTCTAAGTATCTCAAAGTTTGTTTGTGAACAGATTAGTCTTACGAGTCCTGTAGACTATAATCAAAAAACAAAACACTTGCAGTCGGATGGTATTGAAACCTGCTCTTCTTGTTCCCAGTTTTTCCTATTTAGTTCAAATGTTCAACTGTTTAGCAGGCTCAGATAACTTAATCAATGAAGCTCTTATTTTTGGCATTCTCACATTCCAAATTAAAATTACATTATATTTTTTGGGAAAACCCCCCACCAGTACCATCTGTGAGTTGAATGGTGTCATTACATCAAAGTACTGCAATTAGAACAATAGGGTAAAATTAATGCCAATGTTAAGTACAGATGTGCCAAATATGATGGGTAGTTGATACACAATTCAAATTGACAACCACGTGCAATGTGGAAAGTATCCAGGCATAACCCCAGATCCAGTTGGCCAATGGATGTCATGATTGCCTCACAGAGAACATATTTAAAAGAGATTTATTTGGCAGTAATAAAAAGTTAGTTTCAAAGACCATAGTCTCTCCTAGGTTACTCATGCAAAGCTTTCATTATCTCAGGGTAAAAATGGGCCCAAAGAAGATAATCCAAATGGGACATAACATTCCATAACCACAGAACAAAATTTCCATTTTGTTCTCTTCAGGAATACAACATTTGGTATTTGCATTACATGGCAGATCATATGGCATTATTAGTCTAATGGTGCTGCTTTTTCATTTTCGTAGCTGTGACAAGCTATTAGCTTTAGCATGCACCAGGGATTTCTTGGTATAGGTTAACAGGGTAATCTATTTTATTATTTAGTTTCACCATCTGTAAAATCAAAATTGGAGAACGGATGATCATGGGCTAGAGTTCCTTTCAGTTTAGGATCTTCTAATGTTTGGTATTAATGTTAATGCTGAGAAGACGGTTTTACTCAGACAATCATTAGCTGTTTAATCTTTGTCATGTCATGTTGTCAAAATGTGGTATTAAAGGAAGAGATATAAGTGGTTCAGAGTGTAAGAGTATCGATGACTCAGTGGCAGCCCTCAGTAAGGGCTTCTACTCTATCGGCCTTTAATTAAAATGTTTAATAACACTTTTTGTATTAAAATAAATTTTGCTACTAAATTCAGATATTTTTCGCAACAAATTTAAACTTTTTTTGTGTGTGTGAATAGGCACAATTAACCTATAGGCCTCATAGCAGCAGCTTTTGTGTAATCAAATAAGTTTCCAAAATTAGACAATATTTATAAAACAAAGATAGCAGTTGCCAGGTCAACATTTATATAGAGATATCAACCGATGTGTTTCTGTTTATGAGGGCCATCTTGAAGAGAGGTCATGGGGATATTTTTCTATAGAACCAAAAACTGCAGTCTAAAAATACTGGCATATCCGTGTTCTTTTCTGAAATGCCACATTTCCAAATTCTTCTCCTTCATTATTTTCTCAGTCTTAAACAGGTTTTAAAATGAAAAAGGGAACATAAAATCATGTAAACATAGGATGCCATGTGGCATAAATTCTTATCTCTTTTTATCACTAATCATTACTATTTCCAACACTCGCCAAAAGTCACTTTACAAATAGTAGTAGAGTGTATCATAACCTATAGGTCTTAACATTTTCCCACCAAACTCTCTTACCTAAATATGAAAATATGTAAGTACTTATACAAGTATATGCTCACGGAGAACACAGTGTATACAGGCCGCTGAAGATGCACATTGGTGATGAAACTGCTCTCACCTTAGTGATTACCACCCCATAAGCGATCCCAGATCATTGTAACAAAGCAAAAATAAAACCAATGACATAAAAGAGGTCTATATGGTTTTAACGTGGAAGAAGTCACTCATGTTGAAAAGGTCAGAAACTACTATCTAGTTGTGGGGGCATTTTTGGCTGAGTAGATGGAGAATTCCAGGTAGAGTAAACAGAGTGAAGTAACTTAGAAAAAAATGTAAGGAATCAAGAGTCATTTGTTCACTCAGTAAGGTAAGAAATAAGAGTGGCTTGGACTAGAATGATGGAGGTGAGGGTCTGACTCAGGAAGTAGTTTGTGGAGGCTAAAGAATTGGTTGATTATTAGGATGTGAGGTGTGAGGGGAAAAAGCAGGCGTGAAGGTTAATTACAATTACACATAATATAGTGCGGGTGAAAAAGGAGGAGCAAATATTATGATAGAAAGAAAAGATCAGAAATATTTGTTTCAGTTCTGTAGGTCCTTGACTACCTTGACTAACCTCTTTCAGAGAGAGACAGAGACAGAGAGAGACAGGGAGAGAGACAGAAGGAGAAAGAGAGATTAATTAATTCACAGTTTAGGTTACTAGAAGGACTCTGTAGAAATGATCTTAAGGATAACTAGAACATGGACACAAATGATGTCAGAAATGTATACTTCTCCATCTTCTCTCTTTGATGATTTTGGGACTTCATTCTCTAGAACAGCTTGTCAATATGGAAGGGAGTTTCAAGTTTACAGTCAGGCAACACTGAGATCAAGGAGAAAAGAAGTACCGTTGCTCAGTTTCTATTTTAAAAATTTAAAGGACACTGAGTGGTCACATGATTATACCTGGGCCATTTACTGTAAATTGCTATGAATTATGTATTAATTTCTCTGATCAATGGGAAGTCCACATCCCTCTCCAGAAGCACCCACCTCTTATGAACAGGCATACCCAGAAGACTGGAATAAAGGGAAGGGCAGGCAAAAATTATTCATTAAGTGAGACTTAAGTCTGAAATATCTTTTATATATGTAAGTAAATATATAAATATACTATGTATAATTTATATATTATATAACATTTATATTCTTACATACTATATGGATTATATATAAAGTATAGATATATATATAAAGTACATGTGTATCATGTAAAGTAGGTATATCAAATTATACTTAAGTCTGAAATATATATGTAAATAGATACACCATATATTAATACATTATATAAAGTATATATAATGTATATATGCCTGTTATTATCTTTTCTCCTTCCTACCTGAAAATACTCTCTCTAGCAGATCGCATTTTCACCCATTTACTTGAGGAAATTGCTCTAACGATTTCCTTTTTACTCTCCTGCATCATTAGTTTTGCACTCTCTATGGGCTCTTTCTCATCAGCACTCGTACACGCTTTATTCTTCCATCTTTAAAACGAAAACTTTCTCTTGATCCCATATCTTCCATCTGCTCCTCTTTAGGACAAAATTTCTTAGAACAATTATCTTTACTCTGACTTCAATTTCTCTGATTCTATTCTTTCTCAAGCCCTCTCCACTCAGGCCTTTGTCCTCCACCACTTTACCAATATTACACTGACCAATTTCACCAGGGACCTTCACATTGACAAATTCAGTGTCCAATCCATAGAGCGCATCTTATTTGACCTATAAGCAATATTTACTACATATGCTCTCTCTTTCCTTCTTGCTACTTCTTGTTTTTCATGGTTTGTTCAATTTTCTTCTTACAGTCTTTCATCAGTTTTCTTTGATAGTCTCTGCTGATCATTGATTACTTATTGCTGGGGAGCACAATGGCTCCAACTTGGGTTCTCTTATTTGCTTCTACTTATCCTTACTCTCTTGATGATCCCATCAAATCTGATGGATTTAAACTCCACTGCTGACAACACTAAAATTTATACCTTTAGCCATAATCTCTCCCCTGAATTCCAGACCTATATTTCACACTGCTTACTCAACATATCTAGGGAGATGTCCAGAATATCTTAAATTAACATGTACTTAAACTTCTTGATCTTCCATCCCCAAACCTACTTACCCACTGTTACAGGCTCAGTTGTGTCTCTACTTCCATTCATATGTAGAAAATCTAACCTTCAGTACCTCAGAGTGTGACTGTATTTGGAGACAGGGCCTTTAAAGAGGAAAATGAGGTAAAGTGAGGTCATGAGGGCAGGTTCTGTTCCAATATCGACTGGTGGAATTATAAGATCAGGAGATGAAGATACTCAGAGAGATACCAAACATGCACGTGCAAAAAGGAAAGACCCTGTGAACACACAGAATGCAGCCATCTGCAAGCCAAGGACAGAGGCCTCAGAAGAAACCAACGCTGCTGACATCCTCATCTCAGACTTCTAGTCACCAGGACCATGCAAAAATGAATATCTGTTGTTTAAGGCACCTGCTCTGTGATATTCGTTTCCTGGCAGCCCTAGCAAATGAATACACCCAGTCTTCCCTAAGTCAGTTCATAACAGCTCCATTCTTTTGCCCACGTCAAAACTTTGAAGTTTCCCAGGACTCTTTTTTTCTTCTCGCATTCTATGTTCTGTCCATCTAGAAATTTTGCTCTCTCTAGATTCAGAATAGAATCTATCTACTTCGGTTAAACTTTACACTTTTTCAATTATAGCTTGCATTCAATATTATTTTATATTAGTTTCAGGTGTACCACATGGTGTAAAGTACCATACACTTTACAAAGTGGTCCCCTGATATTTCCAGTACCCACCTGGCACCATATGCAGTTATTACAATGTCATTGACTATATTTTATGCTGTACTTTACAACTCTGTGACCATTTTGTAACTGCCGATTTGTACCTTTTAATTTCTTCACCTTTTCACCCAGGCTCCCAACCCCTCCCCACTGGCAACAAGCAGTCTGGTCTCTGCCTCTTTGAGGAATCTAACTACTCCTCTTTGGCTCTTATATGGCCACCTTGGTCCAGGTCGCCATCATCTCTTGCCCTGATTACTGCAGTGACCTTTTAACTGGTTATCTCAATTATGTCCCTGTCCTCACACAGTCTGTTCTTCACAACTCAGCTGGATTCATGCTTTAAAAATTAAGTGAAAACCTGTCCATTCTCTGATCACAGTCTTGCATTGGCTCCCTTTTTACTCAGAGTATAATACTACTTCTTGCATTTACTTTTAAATCCCTAGAAATTCTCTGCCCACCACCCAGGACATTTCTGACGTCATTTTCTGCTGCTTTCCCTTTCAATCACTCTTAGCCCACTGCGTCACCATCTTTGCTTGCCCATGAACTCTCTGGGCATGCTCTCATCTTACAGCCCTGCACTAGCTGCTGCACTTGTGAGAACGTTTTTCCTTCAAAATACTTCCTTCTCCCTTGTTTCCTTTAAGTTTTTGCTAAAGTGCTACCTCAACAAGACCTCCTAGCCTGCATTATTCTGAATGAATGTTTCTTGTATCACCTGTGCTGCCAACCCTCCTTACGCTGCTACACCTTTTCTTTCAGTATACTACGCGTAGTTTCCTTATAATATTTTACATTTATTTTTCCGTGTTCCTCCTCTGGAACACGGGATCCACAAAGGTGGTGATCTTTCATCTGTTTGGTTCACTGATGTACCAATTGCCTTAAACCACACCTGCCACGTAGTAGGTGGTCAACAAATCTCTGTGGAGTAAGTAAATAAATTCAATATAAGATATAAACAGATGTTAGTAAAACGATGCACAGCTTGAGCAATACAATATTATTAAAGCTCTGAAGCCCTCTATGCACTCCTCACACACGCCTTTCCCCTCCACTTCCAGAGTTAAACACAAGCAGACTTCATCATTCATTTGAACAACTTCATAGTCATACCTCACAGGTGGGCATGTCTAGATGAAAGTACATTCTTTAGTTTGCATGTATTTTAAATTAAAAACATGTCTCTGTACTTCTTCTTTTGCTCAACATTATGTTTGTGAGGTTCATCCATGTTGATAATGATGTTGTAGTTTATTCATTTCTAATGCTGTAGTTTTCTTCTAAATGAGATCACAATGACTAATGACACTTACTGTAGAACTTCAGCTTATTTTTGTATTTGTACGTGTCTCCTGGAACATGTATGCAATACATACACTTCTCTAGGTTGCATAAGCAGTGGTATTGGCTGATCTAAAATTTCCCTCTGAGTTCATTTTGCCATAAGGTAGCTTTTTAAAATCCTGCCCTTTTAATGAGGGGGCAGCACTGAGATATCTGGCTTTTTCTGGGGTAAAAATTTAGTTTCCCTGCCTTATATGAGCTAAAGGCTATAGTATTTTGTTTCCAGATGTAAACAAATGACCCCACCTCTTTTTCCCACTCTGTGTCCCTATTGGGATTTAATTCTCTGTTCATCTGTCCCTGGATGGATTCAGCTTACTATAGCTCAGACATGCATTATCAGTATAATTTGCTGAATATTATCCAGAGTTTCTAAATGTTTAAATAAAGTGATGTTTCAGAATACCTTGTCTGCCACATTGCTAGAAGCAGCAGAAAGCTTAAGTTTTGTACTTAATTTTACAACTGTCACTTATTGGTGTTTTGGGTCGTGCTATTTAGAAAAGGGCAAATGTTATACAGTAACAACTGTGTTTTGGAACGTTAATGTAATAATAATAGCTGGCATCAAGGATCTATTGATAATAAAAAGTGCTTCTTTTATATACCTAGTAGGGTACTATATTAAAAATTATCAGTTTATCCGGGACAAAGTGAACATTTTAATAGATGGTATTGTGACAAACGAACAGTTTGGGATGAAGATAAAGTTGGATTCGTGCTTCATACTATACACAAAAATAAACTTTGAAAGTACAGGAGATCTCAATATAAAAAATAAAACCATATAAGTAGAAAATGTAGGTGAATTCCTTTAGAACCTGATGAGAGAGAAATGACTTTTTAACTACAACTCAAAATTAAATATTGATAAATTTAAATATCTAAAAATAACTTTTACAATGACAAAAGTCACCATAGGCACATTCAAAAGACAAATGACAAACTGGGAGAAACTATTTTCAATGTATGTCACAAATGAAAGGCTGATATTAACATATAAAGACCTTTTAAAAATTTGAGAAAAAGAACAAAAATAAAAGTGATACAAAAATAGTCTCTAAACAAATGGAAAGATTTTCAACTTTACTCACAATAAGGCAAATGAAAACTGAAACTGGTCAGATTGCATTTTTACCCACCACCCTGGCAAAAATTCAAAGGCGTGAACCCTCGCCTTGCTGCTGAGGCCGTGGAGAGACAGGCACTTACACGTGTTAGTGGAGGAAATGGGAAGCGACACAGTATCTGTGAGGTGGGATTTGGGAATATCTGATAATGCTACATCTGCACTTACCTGTGTCCAGACAATGGAAGGTATTCGCCCTGAGGATACATCTCCATTAATAGGAAATAATTGTGCGAGATATTCATTGCAGCATTATAGCACACTGCATGACGTGTACTTGCAAATTTTCAGAAATACCCCACGGGAAAATCTAACCTGCTTTGTGTTTCCCTTTACCCATGTTTACAACCCCCCTGACACCACGTTTGAGGGGCATCAACCCACACCAAGCAATTCTGATGTACTGACTGAGGGTCCTGCAATCTAACCCAATCCCGTAGGTTACAGATTCAGTCCCGCAAGACGGCTCCCACTCTAACTCAGACGCGATCCCAAACCCAGGCTATTATCTGTGCTTTAAACGGATCAGCTGTAATTCAGAAGTTCCCATGGCCCCCTCATTGGGTTTAATTAATTTGCTAGAGTGACTCACAGTATCAGAAAAAGTAGTTTACTTACTGTTTATCAGTTTAAACAAGATACGATAAAGGATGCAGATTAAATTCAAATAAAAGAGATGCACTGGGCAATGTATGTAAGAAGGGGCAGAGATCTTCCACGCTCTATATGCGGGGGCCACTCTCCCAGTTCTATCTGTTCACCAACCTGTCAGCTCTCTGAACCCTGCACTTTTGGTAATTTGGGATTTAGATGGAGGCTTTATCCAAGTAGACACGATTGACCATTAATGCCATTTCTAGCCCCTCTCCCCTCTCTGGAGAATGGAGCTAAAAATTCCAAGCTTCTAATCATTGCTTGGTCTTTCTGCTGACCAGCCCCCACCCTGGAACCCATCAAGAGTCACCTCATTAAAACAAAAGATACTTCTATCACCCAGGGCATTCCAAGAAGTTTAGGAACTCTGTGTCAGAAACCGTGGGCGAAGGCCAAATATTAGAACAAAAGATGCTTCTAGTGCTCTTATCACTCCGGAAGTTATAAGGGTTTTAAAAGCTCTGTGCCAGAAACAGAGCAGATACTAAAGTATATATTTTCTATTATCTCACAAATGCAAATGCCTGTACATAAAGAGATTGCTTGAATAAACTGTGGTATATCTATCTAATGGTATAGAATGAGAAAGATCTCCAGTAATTGATATGGAATGATCTACAGGATGTATTTTTAAATTAGAAAATATGAATGAAAAAGAGTATTATTTAAAAGAAGAAATAAGATAGTGTATGTGTAATGCTTCTAATTACAAAGAGAAACACAAGGAGACAGTAAAGGCAGACTGTAAATTAATGAAACATTATTTGCAAGGGTTACATGGGGAAGAGATACAAGGGGTATGGGAGAGAGCAATGCTTCTCTGGGTACACCTTTTTAATGCAATTGTAAATGAGATTGTTTTCTTAGTTTCCTTTCCTGATAGGTTATTATTGGTGTGTATTAGTTGGGTACACCTTTTTTATACTTTTCTCACTTAAAACTGTATTAATATTATACAGATTTTAAAAGTTTAAATTAACCAAGACAGATCTCACTTCCTAAAAATGACTACCAACAGAAACAAGTGAACCTAAATATATATAAAGTGTATAAAGGTAACCAGGGTGAAGAAAAAAGAAAGAATTTATCCAAGTAATTTTAAACACATTACTTTGCATACCTTATGTGTACAGACACAAAGAGCTATATTTAAAAAAAAACTTGAACTTTACTTAGTAGGTTAGTTGTTATTTCTAGTGATATTGTAGAAATTCTGAAGTTATTTTTTGGTGAATTAAGGAAATCGGGAAATTACCAAATATATTGATATTGTTAGCAGCTGGGGTTCTCACTAAAGGGAGATCCCGACGAGTAATTGGGGGATGCAAGGAAGATGCTGTGGTATTCGATTGGAACTATGATTAGTAATGTGAACCCGGGATACAGAGCATATTTTTTATATTTTGTGATCTATATGTAATGCATGCTATTTATGTAATATGCACACAACTCACTCTATACACACACACACAACATACATATACGTGTGTCCCAGTATCATTGACATCCCAGTATCACCGAGCTCTTTTAGTACCCATGTCTCGATTTCTAGATACCCTTCCTCACTAAAGGAACAAGGGGACCTTGAAAAAATGACTGTTTGTGGAAGAAGTAAAGAACAAGTTGTGCTGGAAATACTTTGTTGTATCAAAAACCAAGAAATGATTCAGAAATTAAGAGAGAGCTTGTTAAAAAGACATAGGAACCCATATAACTTTATTGAAAACCATCATCCTAATAAATTTAATTAAAAATAAATAAAAGAAGCCTGCTTGATGCAACTCGCACTGGCCAAATATGGGCCAGTTTGAGCAGCAAAATGAACAGTCAGTAAAGAACTACAACACATAAATCGTTAAAGAAAATCTAATAAAAGCAAGAAAGAGTGGAAAAGATACCTCAAAAATATTTTTAAATAGTGGAATGCCAATCAATACTTAGGAAATCACTAAATACAACCATAGAATAATTGATTCATGGAGAAATCACTAATGCCTTCTTTAAAAAATGGAAGAATGGTGTTAGGTAATAGGGTACTTTTAGACAGTCTCAGGTATTCATCAACTATCACGTACTAACTACAAAGGGAAATAAATGTACCTTTTGGTGGAAAAATTTGATGGATGCTGCCTTTAGCCATATTATCAAAGTGAATGTAAAAAATAATGAGACAAAGTGATATGCTGTGACCCCTGAGGGAAGCACTTTATTGTTGTAGAAGTTCTTCCCAAAATGCACAGAATAAATCTAATCATGAGCAAATAGACAAACCCAAATCACGTGATACTTTTACAAAGTATCACTGTTGTCATTTTACAAATGTCATGAAGAAAAGGAGAGGAGCTCTGGCTGGTGTGGCTCAGCAAACTGAGCACCAGCCTGTGAACCAAACACGGTCGCCAGTTCAATTCCCGGTCAGGTACTGCCTGGATTGCAAGCCAAGTCCCCAGTAGGGGGCACACAAGAGGCAACCACACATTGATGTTTCTCTCCCTGTTTATCTCCCTCCCTTCCCCTCTGTCTAAAATAAAATAAATAAAATATTTTTAAAAGGAAAGGAATTCACATTTGTGGAAAAATTACTGTAAAAAGTAGAAATCCAGACATATCTTAGGGCATGTGATTAATTTGGCCTTATATAGAAATTGTAATGAATAAAACTAATGCATGGTTATAGTACCCAGGTCAGGGAATCAATGCAAGAGTTATTTTTTCTTCTTCTTTTTCTTCTCTTTTTATCTCTACTCAAGGATACTATTTTAGTATGTTTGAACAATTACGGTGTTAATGTCACTCCAATAGATAAATGGTTAAATAAAAAACTCTTAGGCAGTGCACAGGAAAGTTTGGATTCAGATCCCCATGTTACTTTACTGCCTTGTGCCTTGGTTTTCTTATCTCTAAAATGGGATAATAACACCACCTATCTTGCAAGGGTTGTAAGGATTAAATTAGTTAAAAACATTTAATAAATATAGTATTGGCATATTGCGAGTATTCAACATCTCAACCATCATCAAAGAATATAATAATTTATTGCCTAAACCAGGATACTTTTGAAAACAAAAGAGAGCAACATAAATAGTTATGCTGGGATAAAAGGTGTGAATAAGGACTATTCTGGATAAACTGGGCTGTATGGTGTATTAGTCAGGGTTCTCCAAAGAAACGGAACCAGTAGGATATTAGAAGGTAAAAAGTCCCATGATTTGCTGTCTATAAGCTGGAGAAACAGGAAAGTCGGTAGTGTAATTCCCTCTAAATCCAAAGGCCTGCAAACTAGAGGAGCCAACAGTCTAAGTCCCAGTCCTAGTTCAAAGGCTCAGGAAGTGTGTGTGTGTGTGTGTGTGTGTGTGTGTGTGTGTGTGTGTGTTAGGGTGGGGACAACGGAGTCAGTCCCTGTTTGAGCCAAAGAACCGAGAACCAGGAGCACCACATCTGAAGGCAGAAAAACAAAGGATGCCCCAATTCAAGCACAGAGTAAATGTGCCCTTCATTTTCCCTTTTGTTACATTTGTATACATCCCTTTACGGATTGGTGATGCCCACCCACATTGGTGGGGGTGATCTTCTTACTCAGCCTACTGATTCCAGATGATAATCTCTGTAAGAAATACCCTTACGGGCATACTCTGAGATAATGTTTTACCAGCTGTCTGGCACCCCTTAGCCCAGTCAAGTTGACATATAACATTAACTGTCCAGGATGGCCAGCCCGGCGATTAATTTTATGCCTCAAAGTAATTATCATGTCTATTTAATAAAAATTTATTACATGTCTGGCACTTAATAAAAGTTCTGTCATGACTTTATTTAATATTTTTTAAATACATTCAAGAAAATGTTTGTTGTCCATATAATTTGGATAGAGAAGCCAAATGACAGAAATTTTAATTGCCTTCCCATGATCACACATCTTGAAAAGGTTAAACCGGATTGAAAGAGCCTGTCTCTGATTTCAAGATCCATGCTCTTAGCGGATATTCTGTATATTGGCTTCACTCACATTCAATCCATAATCTCTCGTTATGCTGATGCACAAAGTAGATGAAGGCTTCCAGATTTCAGACCATTTTTCATTTCTAATCTTAACACTTATTCTTTTTGTCCAGGAACACGTCGTGTTCTTTCATAACTGTGTGGTTCCTGCTTTCATCCATCAATAACAGCCCTAGTATGTAATGGTGTCTGATTCAGCACAGAATTATATATTGTAGCTTAAAAGAAAAGAAAAAAAATAATAAGAAGATCAGTGTCATGTAATAGCACTGTCTCCAACAGCTTGGATGAAAATCCCCATTCCGTTACTTGCTGTCCATCTGATCTTGGGCTTGACACCATCTCAGTACCCAAATGCATTGTTCAGATTGGAGGGACTAATGGGAAGGTAGCAAACTTGAGGGGGTCCAAGTTCAGGATCTAAAGCTGTAACCAACCAAACCACCATCATCTCTGAATATGTCTGCTCACTGGAGCAACCTGTGGCAGTCACCGCTGCAATCCCAGAAGCTATCTGTCCCTCTTCAGAAGACTGAGGTCTCCAACAATGGAATACCTGTCTGCATCACTGCTCCCTCTCTTTCTCCTCCCTTCACCCATCTATTTAAAAAACCTATTTTAAAAAGTCCATATTTACTTTGGCACCCTACTTTTTCCCACCAGCTCTCTCATACTATGCTATGTATGCTTCTACTATGAGTATCACATCAAATACTGAAATAATGGGTGATTTAACTAATATCCTATAATGTAATACCCATTAGTGAATACAAAATAATATTATGAGATTTTATTAGCTGATATTAGTAAACACAGATTGCATTAAAAGCTGTTCCTGTTTTATTTTTGAAATGCTTGGATATGATAGACTAATATAAAATACCCAATTATGCTGTTGTGAAACTGTAAAGTTGAGTTTCCTGCTGAGCAGGTTATGTTAAATCTTTTCCTTTTTCTTTATTCTTATGAAGGATAAGGAAACGGTGGCTACAGGGTTTCTCTTTGTTCACTTTCCCTACTGCCTAGAAAACAGTTTAAGAGTACTTCCCTGGAAACTGTTTCTGACCTCCTGCCCCTTGCTTTCCACCAGGTACTAGTAACAACATCAAACACCTCTTCTTAGCATTAAACATTAGATATTATCTAACATTAGACTCTAAATAGCACAAGGTAAAGGGGCTTTTTGGCAGATGGCCAGGTAACTAGCTCGATGCTGACCAAATAAGACCATTCAAAACCTCACTGGAGAGTCCTGTTGATGCTTCTAAAGTATCTCTCTCATCTTTGCTATAGGAAAAGCTGTCAAAAGAGAAATTTAATATTTCCACGTTAGCATTCAGTTTTTTATTTTTTACCACCCCCCTTCAAGTATGCCAGCTCTTTTATTTATTTAACAAAGCCAGTACCACACCAAGGTGAAGGCTACATAGGAAAAGAATCCCATTCAAAATAAGAATGCCACATTGATGTTTCTCTATGCAAATACTTTTGAGGAGGGGAATAGAGTGACACCAAATAACCACTTCTAAAGTCCTTTAGTAAACATGCTTTTCTTCTACTAAGAAAAAAGGATCATGTGTTGGTAATAGAATCAAATTGGGTAAATCTAACTAGAATATTGCAGTTTTTACTTTGTGAGTAAAGGATTTTCAATGTTTGTAAATAGGGTTTGGACTGTTTTAAAGGTTTGTTTGCTTAAACAGTTCTAAATATTTCAGTGATTCTCATTGATTACAGATCACAGAAAAATGCTTTAAAACAATGGAAGTCTACATCTCCGGCATAACCACGTACTTTTATCAGAAACATTGATGAATCAATAAAGTAGAAAGGGGTCATCCACTGATGACCATACACAGAATTCTCTAGTAAGCATGTCCAGTGGGCATTTGCTCTTGCTATGCTAACTGATAACCCCGTCGACTGCTGCCTCATCTTCCTCTTTAGCAATAAATTTCTCAGAGAAACTCTTACAGCTATGCTATTTACTCACCGTGCAATTACTTCTCAATCCATTGACATCTAAATTTTACCCTGAGCTTTTCAAAAAATGATCTCCTTAAGTTTATGTATGACCACATAATACAGGTAAATGCTTCGGGGGTTCTGATAGGGGGTAGGAGAAAGGAGGAAGGAAGGAGCAGTGTTTTCCCTGGTCAGTGCTTCATCCGGACCAGACTTCCTAGATGGGGCCTAGAGATTCCCCAGCTAATGTCAGTCAGGAACGCCTAACCAGGTGGAGGAAAGGCGGGTTAGACCCAACAACCACGTGAGAGAAATGGACAAGGAGTGGTAAAGAGATGGGGTTGTTGGAGCTACATTCTCAACAGAGACTCTCAAGGGGGAAAAAAATCACACACGCACACGCACTCATGCACACACACACACACCTTTTTATATAGTTTGCAGTAATCAGCATTACTGATTACTGACAACGTTGATGATTTCTGGTGCTTCTTAAAGTTCTATCATTTTCCCAATAGTTTTACTTCCAAAAAATTGGCTGTGTGACCGCCCCCACCATGGTTGGTCTAATGTTTAAAAGTAATACTTGTCTTTGCCTTCATCTTCATTAGCCACCCTCCATCTTTAAATATTGTCGACTAATTCCATTTCTTCTTTGAATCACTTTCTCTTTTGTTCTGCTTTTTCTCGTATTGCAAACTTATTTCTGCTCCTCCTCCCCTTTGCCTATCTCTTCTTCGTATTGTGACTTTATAGTTCATTCGGATTCTTTCATTGGAAAAGCATAATTTTCAGTCTGAGTACAATAAGAAAACCAATTCTCATGAACTCTCTGTACTTCATATATTACGTGGTCGACTATCTCTCTGCCTAGAGCAGCCATACATCTTACTTTTAACATTTCACGCTCATATTGTTTAAGCTACACAGAGTAAAGGCAATCCAAGAGAGGGGACAGGCTATTACACAATTCAATCTGCAAGCTTCTTTATGTCTAAATAGAACAAATTGTATTGTATTTCTCCAATAAACATGAAGATCTATGTTAGCATAGCCCCAACTTCTCCTAAAGTAGGAGCTAGAAGTGAAAAGTAGGCTTGCATATTTCTAAAGAGCATAAAGAGGTGTGTAAACAAATAATCACGGATATGCACATGTTTGATTTAATTATGTGAAATGAACATCCTGATTTTTAAGGATGACATCCCTGGCACAATCATTAGGCAGCTTTTGGTGTGATAATACATAGACTACTGGGCTTGGCGGAATGCAGGTTTGAGCCAATGTTGTCTTTCTTACGTTCTTATGAACTTCAATGCCATGTTTAAAGTAAATTGTAACTCTTTTTCTCTGAGGTTCTATCTGTGCGTGAATAATCAGGAAAGGGATGTTTAGGTTTTATTACCATTTCACTTATCTATGTATTTCACCATTACTTTAAATTATAAAAAAATTCTTGTACATGTGTTTTGTTAGACGGGAAGGGGGAAACCTAAGAAAGAGGGCCTGTGTCACATTGGACTGAGAATGTCCATGCTTCCTAAAAACATCGAGTTGAGATGTGCTGACCTTCCTGCTCGGCGGTCATGCCTTCCCAGGCACCTGTACTTCAGTGGCTAACAACTGGCTCTCTGGGGCACGCTCATTTCACTGGTGGTGTAAATGACAAGTGTTCATTTTGCTGCAGTCGATCACACTGCCACAAACTGTGTTCCATTTTATGGGAACACGCCTGTGTGAGTGGAATGCTTTTGATTCTACAGCCTGTGCAATGGGATAGCTAGCACCCAGTCATGCAATTTATGGAAACATGCTCACTCCTGATCCTGAAATCTGACATTTATGGGATTTTAACAACATACAAGGTAAATTTTTTTATTTGCTGGAATTTTGCTCGCATTGGACCATTTTTTTTTAAGGCAGTAAGAGCACAGTACTTGAAGGCCCTGAGTCTTTAACAGCAGGAGTGAAGCCAAAAGTTTGGTCTCTGTGGGAAAAGCTGCAGTGTGCGGCAGTGAGGCGTAGACAGAGGCATTACGCATTCCTTTCTTGTTTCTCTGTAACATTTTCCTTGAACTGTTCACTTGTTAGTATATAATTGAAGGCATTCTCTCTCAGAGCTGAGGTTGTTGCGAATGAATCAGAGCAGCTTAACTTGTCAAAATATTTAGGGATGTGGATAAAATAATTAAAATTGTATGGAAGACTACTACATGAGCAAATGCCAAACCATGTCACGCAGAGATATCATGATCAAAAAGCAAGCAAAATAAAGGCCTAATGTGTCAAGGGATTTCTGTAGCTAATGTTATGATTCCAGAAGTGAAAAATGCTATAAAGACACAAAAAGACAATATTATGGTAGTAGGAAGTTAGACAGGCATAAGCAGAGTAAGAGCAAGAGACTGGGTGCAGGGGGTCACCGGGCCGGAGAGCTGCAGGTGCCTAGCAAATGGCAAAGCTACAAGCCCTTGCACAACCGATCCCTTACACATTCACCTCGGGAAGGGAACATCTAGGCTTCCTCTGTGTCTCTGCTCCAGGCCCAGAGAAGCAGCAAGCTCAAACGGTGTGCCACCATGCCTGACATCAGGACCGGATGCATTGACTAATGACCCCCTGGCACTGACCAGTCAGTGGAAACCACGAGGGACACACCTGGAAAGCTGACGAATATTCTGTTGAGATCCTCTTCTGAGCCCTCCAGATAAAAGCCAAGGTCCCTGCATGTGTGAGTGTCTGTGGACCACGCCCTTGCCTTTCCTCGCCTCCTTCTTTCTCCAGGGTGATCGCTCTCCCTCCTCCACCCACCCAGCGAACCCAAATCTTTCCCCCTCTTCTTCCTTCAAGGGGCCTTGTCTTTGTTCTTTGTCTTTCTCCTAAACTCCAAGGGGCCTTCTTTGTCTCTGTAACTTGTCTCCTGAGCTCATTTCTTCTATGACTCACTTGTGTAACTTTCTAAATAAACTTTCTCTTATAATTTGAGTCTCAGTTCTGAATTCTTCTCTTAGCTATTACTCAAGTACTGAGGTTGCTGAACTGGGGACTAACACCTGGTATCATTGTTCCACCGCTAACATTACCATAGGAATTTATAAATAAGACAAAAAAGTGTTCATGTAATTCATAGAAAGTTGTAGGGAGAACATTCTTTGACTAAAGAGATGGCCAGTCTGGGAGTTGAACAGGGCAGGGATTTCATAACTGACCACACTTAATCTTTTCCCTGTTGAATATATGACTTCTCTCTCTCTCTCCAACCCAGAGCTCTGTTGATTAACATGCAAAATAAAGGGTGAAAATATTTGACACGTAAGTTGGCTCTTCATGCAGACCACGACATAGTTCATGTCAACGTTCTTAAGGGAATCACATGTCAACTCCTCAAAAGTATATAGGTCATCCACAAAAAGATAATTAACTCTCAAATTATTTTTAGATTGCTCTATAAATTCTTCCCAGTTTATAACTTTGATCCTTGATAAGCTTGTGTCCCTGTTTATCATTTTAAACATCTTTGTTCACACAGAACAAAATAAAACAATCTAAACAAACAAAAAACAAAGACTAGAAAGCTCACATAAATAATTCTACACAACTTCGGATCCCTGTATCTCAACTTAGGCTGATAAACCAGGTGTCAATATTCCAAAGGGAGTTGGCAAACATAAATCTTGTATCTAAAAACAACAGCAACAACGACAAAAATCAGATGCATCATTTTGCCTGTGAGGTTGTATTCAGCAGTCTTTTTGTTGGAACTCATTTCTCAACTACTATCATGGTTGCAGAGTTGAAAATCAAGGTGAAGATCCTGATCTTTTAAACTTCCTGTACTTCCTTAATCTTACCTATCTATAAGAGATTATTAAAAATTAATTTCCGCTTAAAATTCAGACATTTTTCAGTCCTGCCATCTGGAAAAGACACTTTCAAAGTGGAATCATGAGCTACAGGTCTGCTTTCAGTTAATATTAGAATGTCAACCTCTGAACTCTCTCTAAAACACAGAACATATTCCTTGAAATTATGATCTGACTTCCTCATAAAATCAATAGGTATCCACACATGTACAGGGCATTGTACATTTTTCAAGCAGCCAATATCTGACCTAAAAACTGAAAAATGTTTATGGCCTATTTAAGATAAAATAAACAAATAAGGAACAGTATATTAAACAACTTGGTAGACCTTGAGCTTGACACCAAGCCCATGGGTATAACCCTCAAGTGCCCCTCCCCAATGTCGGTCAATCCCACAACCCAAGGAAACCACAGTCCTGAATTTGGTTAACAATCCCATGGATTTTATTTTTTTCTATATACCTATTCTTCAATCAAGCATAACATTATTTTACATGATTTAAAAATGTTATATAAATGTTTTTGTACTGCAAATAATCTATAGTAGATCTAGTTCCTCGATGTTTCTACTGGTATATATTTTCCAATATTTGATTCCCACAACATATTTAACCATTTTGCCATTGATGGATTTGTGCTGTTTCCAGATTTTTGCTATTTCACACAGTACTACATTCTTGTACATGCTTCCTTGTGTTCATTTGTAAGAGTTTCTTTACAGTATAAAACAACAATGAAATTGCTGTGCCATTCTTAACTTTATTAATATTGAGTTACCCAGTGATTAATGCCATCAAGATGGTAACATAGATTGCTCCTGACTTTACCATCCCCCAACAAGAACAACTAACACATGTTAAAGAATAAGACACAACTGAGGGAATTGTTTTCCAAAAATATTTCTCTATTAATTTTGTTAATTATTGTCAAATAATTAACAAATTATTTGAATTTGTTAATATCTGCTACAATACCACACCGATTTTACTATTATAATGTCAAAATAATTGTCACTATATGAAAAGAATCCATCTTGTTCTTAATGAGTTTCAACAAAAAGACTGTTGAGATTTTGATGGATTGCATTTTAACTATATCCTCATTAATACGTCTAAATGTTACTCAGCAAAATTTAGAAATTTCTCCATAGAGATCACTATGGTTCGCTATCGTTGATGTAATACACCATCCCCAAATTCAGCAACTTCAAAACAGCAAACATACCTCATTGCCTTTTATGGTTTCTGTGGTCAGGATATTTGAAAGTAATGGGCTCAGCTGGACAGTTCTGACCCAACATCTGTCTCTGTAGTTGTAGTGAAATGATGACTGAGTCTGGAATGGGGTGGAGGCTCATGAGAAGGGTGGCTTGGAGCAGCTGGGAGATACAGATGGCCCTGTATCTTTCTTCATGTGGTCTCAGGGCCTCTGCGTTGGGTCTCTCAACAAGGACTAGTTGATAGAGTGCCCTCCAGCAGGTGACTGAGTCCTAACGGCCAGCATTCTAAGTGACAGGAAGTGGAAATGCTAATTCCTTTAAGACCTGTGTCTGGAAACTGAAACAGCATCACTTTCACTCCATTGCACTGGCCAAGCAGTTACAGGACCCAGATTCAATGGGAGGGGCATACATCTTGCCTTGTGATGAGAGAACTGTCAAAGAATTTTAAGATCATGTTTTAAAATTGTACAACTTTTGTTATAGTGATTGTCAGGAAGGTTCTATTTTTAATGTTATTGCAAACTATTGCAAATGATGTCTTTTTTAAAGATTACATTTTCTAATGGTTGGTTGTTGATGTATAAAAAATAGGTATTAAAATTTATTTCCAACAACATTGGTAAGTTTCCAATGAATTCCCATAATGAGTCCTTTGGATTTATATGTATAAACTGATATTATCTTTATATAATGACAGTTTTATTTTTTTCACATCTGCTTTCTTTTTAATTTAGTGTTCTTGCCTTACTGCACTGTCTAGATCTCTAATAGAATTGAGGAAAGCAACAATTCTTTGCTTCTAAGCTCAGGGGGAAAAAAATTTCACCCTTTTACAACAAAGATTTCACCATTTTACAATGAAATGTGATGATTTCTTTATGTTATTTGTAGACAGTCTTTTTCAGGTTAAAGAAAAGATGTTGAATTACATCTAATATTTTTTCTGCATCTCTTGAGATAATCATATGACTCTTCTCCATTAATCTGATGAATTCCTAATGTTAAATCAATGTTACATTCCCAGGACATAACCAGTTTGGTCTTAAAATATTATCTTTTTTATACATTGTTGTATTTGATTTCCTAATTTTTTGGCACTTTTTTCATCTATAATTATATACTAATGGAGGTCATGTTTTTTGTTTTCTTTCTTGTATGGTCTTTGTCTGGATTTGTTATTAAGGTTATGTTAGGCTCCTCAAATCAGATGGGACATAGGCTCTTTTTCTTAACTTTAGAATACTTTATAGTATAGATGACAATAATTGTTCCTTGACTATTTAGTAGAACTCATCCTTACAAAAATCTAGGTCTGGTATTTTTCTTTTATTGAGGGGGAAATATTTTATTTTTTATTAATTAAATTTAACATTTATAAGTCCATTCAAGCTTTTCTATCTTTTATTGAGATAGTTTTGGAAAGTTATTTTTCTTTTTCTCTCCTTCTTTCCCTTTCTTCTTATCTGAAACTAAAAAAACAAATGAACAAAAATAAAATTTCTTAATTCCTCTGGAATAATTCTTAGTCCTTTAAAATGTTTCAAATCATGTCAAGCTTTCTTTTGAATATTTTAGTTCTAAAAATAAAGTGGTTTCAGAAAAACTTTTCTGTACATTATCACTATCAGTTCCTTGTTAAAAATTTGTATAATTTATTTTTATTGTATTTTTTCCATTACCATGTATCCCTCTTATCCTCTTCCACTGCCACTCCCCTACCCTGCAATCACTACATTGTTGTCTGTGTCCATGAGTCCTTTTTCTATTTATTTAATCCAAAGTGAAATAAACAAGGAACAGTTTAAGAGGTTGAAGCCTCCCTTCATGCCAAATATCAAGATCTTCAGCTCATTAGAAAAGGATAATCTTGGGATCAAAAAAAAAAAAGGATAGCCTTGATTTAGGCAAATGAGTAAATGTGGAGGCATGCCAGCTCAATAAATATATCAGAACCATCTAAGAATTTTTTGTTCAAGCCACACTCTATACATGACTTTACTCATATCCTGGGAGATTCTGATGCCCTCCCTTAGGCTGAAAACTACCGTGGAATGATCCATCATTTTTATACGCATTTGTTTATTTTTCTGCTTTATTGATACAAAAAAGAGAATAAGATAAACTGTTGTAAACTATTAATGCCACCTCTGAACTAGTGTCCTAATTTTGTCAATTAAATCAGAGCAGGGAGATTTAATGGCATGATTCATTCCTTTCCAATTAACTGGAAGAAATTTTAGATGTCTTGCTATATAATGTGGGAATCTCCCCTTTAACTTTCCTGATGATGATCGAGCCAGCCTACTCCACCACTCTCTCTGTCATGAAATATGTCATAATGTAGTCACTTCTAATGTCCTAATGTGGATAGGATTAACTTCTAGAATTTCTTTTGGAATGTACTATCACAAAGCTTTTTTTAATCCATTGGTCTATACCCATTATAATCTATTCCCCACACCCAGACCAACAATTATCTTCTTTAAATTAGACAGGTCTAGATTCCATAGGCACATTTTGCATAGTAATGTTCCAGCCCCTTCACCATCTTCATTGCTCTCCTCTGAATGTACTTAATTTTTCTGTCCAGATAATCAGCGTTCTAAGAACAAGACAAGTCTTCTTCCTGGAATGCTGTCCCCTTTCCACCTTGAAAATTTAAGACTCCGTTCTTCTTCCTTTCTCCCTCTTTTGCTCTCTTGTTTCCTTCCTTCTTCCTTTCCTCCCTTCTTCCTTTCCTCCCTCTCAAATAACCATTGAGAACTACCATGCCTGGAAGAGAATATAGCACAAAAAGTTCCTGTCATTAAGATCCTCATATTCCAGTAGCACATGATTTACCACCACACAAAAACCAAGTAATTGAGTATTATGGCGAATAATAAATGTTATGAAATAAAAACAATGTTTGTCAATTTGTGGTTGTTGGCACCAATTTAATGGCAACGGTTAAATTTGGTGCGTCCCAGTTTGCGGTGTGGTGAAGAATGAAACTACCTAGTGCAAAACAGCTCAACTCTGATACAGCTCGGGTGTGAAAACTGCATTTTTGTAAGGCAGCCTTGGTCCCAGGCCCTTCTCCAGCTTAGGCAGCTCTGATCTGCTCCTCCGTGGTCTGCTCTGTGCTTATCAGCTTTGGGCTGCGCTGGTCTACTTCTGCTTTGCTCTCGAGATCATAGGTCTTTCAGCTCAGCCAGGGAGACCCAGACTTCATTCTTCAATGAAAAGGGAAGTACACTCTCCGAACCACAGGGTAGCTGGCTTACAAAGACAGACATCCTGCTCTTGGCTTGATGGGTATGTCCTCATGCAAATGTGGACTCCAAATGCTCAGTTTGTTTGGCCCAGAAGGAAGTTTCATGGTTGGTTAGAATAAAGACACTCTGATTGGCTGGAGCTGTGCAGCTCTGATTGGACAGGGAACGTTTCCGTTCTATTCCTTGAAATAGAATTGCAGCAACTCCTTTATAAGGGCTGGTTCAGATGGCAAAATCACTGTGCAGGCAGGCAGCTCAGTGAGTGGCAAGTACTTTTGTGCCGGCTTCTCTGTGATGTGCAGTTTGTGTGAGAGTCCCCTCCACAGAAATGACCTCTAGGCTCTGCTTTTTAAGTTTTATCTGAAGCCAGTTAACCTCCAGGAGCTTTCCTCATTACACATTTCTTTTTATTTCCCTCAGGTTTCACAAGGTAAACAGAACAGGTATTTGATATGTGTGTTAGTTTCCTATTGTTGCTATTACAAGTTACATAAATTGGGTATCTGACAAATTGATTCTCTCAAAGTTCTGGAAGCCACGCATTTAAAATCAAGGTGTTAGCAGGGCTGTGCTTACACCAGAAACTTTAAGGGGAAAAATCTTTATTTTGCTGCTTCTAGCTTCTGGTGGATGCTGGCATTCCTGTGCTTGAGGCCACATCCATTGAATCTTTGCCTCAGTTTTTACCTCATCTTCCCCTCTGTGTTCGAGCATTGTTTTTCTCTTTTAAGGACACTTGTGATGATGTTTAAGGCCCACTGTGATAACCCATTCAAATCAAGATCCTTGACTTACTCACACCTACAAAGACCTTTATCCAAATAAAGTAATATTCACAATTTCCAGAGATTAGTATGTGCCCATATCTTTGGAGGCCATAGCATTTTATCCAAGTTATGAGTATTAACATTACTGATAAAGGCAGTGTTTTAAGAGACTAGAATGAAGAACAAAGTTAAGACATGAAATGTTTGGGCGAAGAGCAGACTGGGCAGAAGAAAGAGTCAGTGCAAAGGCCCTGAAGTAAGGACTTGCTTTTTAGTCTTATTAGAGGAACAAAGACTGGATGACTAAAGCAGGGGGAGTGAGCAGGAGAGCATTTGGTGATGAATAAAGACAGGTAGCAGGAGACCTAGCTCATGTTTATTTTCACGGCTATTTTAAGGCTGATACTCTGAGTGAGATAAAAGGCACTGGATTGTTCTACTTACAAAATAAGAAGGTATAACTATCAATATCTTCTTTAAAGAATCACTCAAGCTTTTGTTTTAGGAATAGACTGAAGGTAGACGATAGCAGAAGTGGTGAGGCAAGTCATAAGACTATTGTAATCATTTATGTGTGATGATAATAGCTTAGACCATCTTTGATTAGCCTTCTGCTCAGACAGGAAAATGTTTCTCTTCCTTTATTATAGCCCCACTAAACAGTATTTTACAATGATTTGCCTATCTACTGTGGCTAACTCATCTTTTAATACTCAGTAATATGTCTAAAACATAAATCTATTTTGATAATTCCTCACCTTACAGTCCTCTATTTTCTTGTTGCACTAATAATAAATCCCAAACTGCCAACTATAACTCATAAAGCTGAAAAGTGTGAGGTCTGTCTGGAAAAAGTCCAGCCATTGTTAATATAATGAGAACAGTTTTTGTGACATCGATGTAACCAGGAAGCCAAGGAGAGTGGACTGTAATGCACATACATGAACAATGATGACTTCACTGCACTAGTCAGTGGGGGTGGTAGACCCTGTTGAGTGAGCATGTGTACTGTGTGGTTATGGCATTAGAAATGACTGAGCAAGCAGAGCAACAATCTGCCTCAAATTTTGCATTAGGCTTGAATATTTTACTGTGGAAACTATCCAGGTGATTCAGAAGGCTTTTGGGGACAATGCGATGAGTGCAGTGCAAATATAAATAGGGCACAAACACTTCAAAGATGACCAGGAATCTGTTGAAAGTGGTCCACATTCTGTAAGGCCTGCAACAAACAGAACACCTAAGAATGCTGAACGTGGCAAGGATGCAATCAACAAAGATCAGAGAACTCCGTAAGGTCCCAAGCTGCCTACTTTGAAGAGGACTGAGGTATCATTGTCCTGTGTACAGTGTTTCTTGTATCTTGTATCTCCTTCAATAAATGTCTCTATTTTTCAGAGTACATGGCTGGATACCTTCTGGACAGACCTCATATATGGCCCTGCCTAGTTCTTCAAAATCATCTCCACCAGTGACTCTCTTCTAGCTCATTACGCTGTCATCACACTGGTCCTCTTTTTATTCCTTAAACCTGCCAAGCTAGCTCTCACAGCAAAATAATTGTACCAACTGCTTCTTCTGCTTAGCATTTTCATTTCTGAGGCTCCAATACTGCTACCTTGCTCTTTTAACTCAAATCTCAACTTAGAAGTCCTCTTCCCAGAGTTCCTTTTTGACCACCTTACATAATCTTCCAGTTATCACAGTACCAGTGTTATTAACATCTTAGCCTTTTTCACTACCTGATTATTTTTAAATTATTAATTACTTATCTCATGTCCTACCCTCACCCCCCAGAATGTAAGCTCTGTGAATTAAGAGACTTGCATCTTGTGAAATGCCAATTCCCCTTATCTACAAAGACACAATATATATAATATATATGAAATATACATATAATTTAATATATAATGCAAAAGTGAAAGAATAGATTCTTAATGACAAAAGAATATTTTAATTTTGTTTACTATGTGTGAGCTATCTTGCAAACCACTATACATAGATGATTTTAATTATTTCTCAAGGCCCTCCTGGATCTACCTTCTACTGCCTTCTCAAGTCTTCAGCTTCCAACTCTTGGAAGTCTTCCCTTCATTATACCCCTCAGCCCACCCCTATTTGCTGTTTTCAGCCATGCTAGGTTTTACTTAGGTCCTATATCTGCTGTGACAATTTTCACCCTACTACCTTTGGACTACCTGTTAGAAATAAATCCCTTTCCTGCTCTACACACTACTGTTTTTTTTTTTTAATTTAAACGTAGACATCATTCTCTTTACTCATCAGGTGTTATACACAAATTTGTTCCAAGGAATGGGCAGACAACAGTATACATAATATGTGTCATTCTGGTGCTTCAAATTTAATGAAGGGGACTGAACTGAAAAAAAAAATACTCCCAAATCGACATAAAATTTCAAACTGCAAGATCTGGTCTCAAGGAAAGATAGAGTGCCAGAATCTGACATGCACAAGGCAGTCTGGAATATAGTTCTGGAGAAAGTGATCTCTTCAGTGGAAATTCTTCCTTGACCCCTCGAAAGCTAGTTGGGTGCTTTTCTTTATGTTTCTGTAACAGACAGTGCTAAACATCATCATAGCCTGTCTTTTTTAAATTGTCTGTTTATTTGGGCAACTAAGAAAATGTTTTATTCATTATTGTATTGCAAGAATCACATCCCTCACTGGTGTTGTTTAATAGATTGGGTGTTGTCCTGCAATCCAAAAGGTCACAGGTTCGATTCCTGGTCAAGGCACATGCCTGGGTTGTGGGCCAGATCCCTGGCTGGGGCTGTTTGAGAAGCAACCAACTGATGTTTCTCTTGCATGTCAATGTTCCTCTCCCTCTCTTTCTCCCTCCCTTCCCCTATCTCTAAAAATGAATGGTTGAACATGATATTCCACATGTGGGCTTGAGGATCATGTAGAGTGGAATTCTCATAAACTGGACCATCTAACACTACTGCACCATGAGAATATGTTATATCACACTACTGTGATAAATGTCATACCATTCTGCAAACCTATACCAGAATTCATAGCAACTGATATGTATTTAATCATAATCTTGTCTCCAGTTTTAAAGCAAAACTCAGATTATAGGACATGCTGAACTTCACTTAAAACGTTTAGATTTTTCTATTTTGCATGTTAACTTTTATATTGTTTAAAAAATGTTATGCCTTATTTGCTTCTTCGTTTGGGTAATGCTGTGGGCTGTTACTGACTAGTGTCTCTAGTTCAGTTCATCGCACACTGGGCAGTATTCAGAAATGCTCCTTATATGCCAGCTGAAATTGGTAGTGGTTTGAAGGCAGAGAGCCAAATTCATCAAAAGGATAATGGCTAAATATATTTTGTTTTGTTTTCTGAATTTTAATGACTGAATGGAAGACTTATTCATTATTTATCTATTTTTGAATTTTATCAGATAGTTCTAGTGGTAATTACTCTATCTCTGTATTTATAGAAAAGTGGCAGATTATCAAGATAATAGCCTGATTCCATATTTATGAAGTATCTGTTAAAATTATAAATATAGATACATGGAACTATGTGATTAATGCCAAGGAAAGC
>PVKM010000934.1:39479-89630 GCA_004027735.1 Carollia perspicillata | reverse complement strand
TATATACAATGGAATTCTATGTGGCAGAAAGAAAAAAAGAGCTCCTACCCTATGCAACAGCATGGAAGGAACTGGAAAGCATTATGCTAAGTGAAATAAGCCAGGCAGTAAAGGACAAATTCCATATGATCTCACCTTTAACAGGAACCTAAGCAACTAAACAAACAAGCAAGCAAAATATAGTCAAAGACATTGAAATTGAGAAGGGGATGACAGTATCCAGAGGGGAGAGGGGAGGGAATTTCAGGGAAAAAAGGGAGGGGATTATAGGACACATGGACAAAAACTAAGGGGGGTGGAAAGGGGAGGGAGGTGGGGAGCACTGGGGGGTGGTCTGGGATGGGAGTAAATGACAGAAAACTGTACTGAAAAACAATAAAAAAAAAGAAAAAAAAAAGAACAGTATAGTAAAGGGAGAAGCCAAAGAATTTTTATACATGACCCAAGGACATGAACTAAAGGGGGTATTCCTGTATTGAATGGTGGGCACTGGCTGGAGGGGGGCAAAGGGGAAATAGTGGAACAACTGTAAGAACATAATAAAATATACATTTTAGAAATTTTAAAAAGTGAAAGTAATACTACATAATTCAGTCTCCCATACCACAGTCTTCTTTAAAGTTAACCTTTGAATTGTGATTCTCTGGCAACATTCAGACTAAATCTAGACTGTAGAGTATATTGCCTGTGTGGTTTTGCTTTAGCCAAAGCTGCTTGAACTCTAAGTTGTGGCTGGAAGCCACAGACAAAATGATATGTGAGAAAACTTCAGAGTCCAATGAAAAAACCTACTACTATAACACTAATGACCTCATAGGTCAGCTATCCTTTTATGCTATAACATTTCCACCCCCACCCTGCCCTTTTTCTTTAACTCTTCCCTCTTGGCATTTGCATTAAGTGAAATACAGACAACTTGAGGAGAAAAGCTGTCATCGGAACACTTTAAGACACACTGCCTTCACAGATGAATGGATAAAGAAAATGTAGTACACACATTATACATACAATGGAATATTATTCAGCCTTTAAAAACATAAGGAAGTCCTATCACATGCTGCAATATAGAAGAACCTTGAGAGCATATGCTACATAAAATAAGCCAGTCGCAAAAAGACAAATACTGCATGATTCCATTTATACAAGTTATCTAAAGAAATCAAACTCTTAGAAACAAAAGTAAAATGGTGGTTGCCAGGGCCTGAGGGTGTGGGAGGGGAAAAGTGAGATATTATAAGATGGCTATAGATTCGGTTTTTCAAGATGGAAAAGTTATTTGAGATCTATTGTACAACAATCTGACTACAGTTAACACAACTCTACTGTACATTTTAAATGGTCGAAATGGTAAATTTTGTGTTATGTGTTTACCACAATTAAAATACACACATTGCCTTCTCTCTACATCTTAGATATTCTAAATCTCCAATTAAACATTTTGACATTAAAATATCAAATATATGAACAATTTTTCTTATTGGAAATGTAAAGCCTCAAAGTAAATTGCTTTGAAGATTCAAGAACAATAATTAAAAAACACTCAAAACCATTGCTTGTGATAAATTTTGTCATTTTAAGTATGCATAACATTTTCATAGCAGGAAGACTCTTGACATTCTTCTCAAATGGTGTATAGTATGCTGATTGGTTTCTAAATTAAATGAGGCTGATGATATGTAGCCTTTTAGCAAATAAGGATAGATCACAAGACAGTCTTAGAGTCTGAACACTGTAGCTATTATAACAAAGGCAGCAAAATGAATAATTCATGTGGAGATGAAGCATACAAGCACAAGCATTACGAGTAATTGGGGCTTTATGAATGATTCCAGAACCGGGTTCTCCTCTACCAACCTCTTTTTACTCTCTTCATTACTCTAAACACTGATTCATCATCCATGCCTGAAATATAAGTTACTCTAAGGAGACAACATTTGTAAGAAGAAAAACAACTTAAGTTGGCAAAGTAAAAACTGCAGGGCCAACTTTTATTCATCTAGCCTTCCTCCCAGAAAAGGCTAAACTGAAAAGAAAACTACACATTTTCTAAAGCTCATGATTTCAACTTTCCACTGTAAAAATGACATTAAAGAATGAATTGGAATGTCCAAGGCTGTTTCCCCTTTAATAGAAATGTAATGACCATGCCTATAACTTGGCTTTAGAGACTAAAAAACAGGTGCTATGTAACTCAATTTCCCAATAGCTTATAACTTCTTGGCTTTTGGGGTCTATGGTTCAGAACAGGCTCCTATGAATTTCACCACAGGCATTATCCAGGTATGTGAAACAACAAACTAGATAGCAAATATTTATATTGTCATGGTTTCTATGTGATTTGCATGGTCCTCCACAAACTGTAGTCTACTAAAAAAAAGTGGAAGCTAGTTTCTGAAACTCACATGGGCAGGCCGTATTTTTTTTTACTTCTGCCCCATTGCAATTAATTTGTACCTGATGCCACTGTCACCAACACGGAGCACTGTCCCAGAGGTAAAGGAGATCAAAAATCAGAGAAGCAAACCTGTGAGGCTTTATCCTGCACCCTCAGTGATGATGCTGGTCTAGGAAAGGCTGAAACAGGTAAATACCGAAGCACATTCTGGTGGCAATACAGTGAATAAAGGGAGAGGAGACCAAGCAGTATAAAAGGTCATGGTTCAAGCAATAATCTGTAGCCCTAAACTGAAATCAGCAAACTCTCTAAAGTCCCCAAATTCGCATGCTGTCAAGTGGACAGGAGCTTTATCTATGACATATGCAAAGCTTGGTCCTCTTCACTTCTTCACTATCCCTCATCATCCATCTTCCCCAAATCTAGTTATAGGAGATGCTAATAAATTACTTTACATGGTATTATTCGAGGAGGATTGAAGTTCTCACTTTCTCAAAGATGTTCATGTTTTAATAGGAATTATCAAAGATAGTCATAACACCAAGAAGAAAATGCTGACAAGAGTACTAGGGACTTTTGGAGGCCAGAGATAACTTCTTCCAGCGGACAGATCTGCCCCTTATCCACCTTCAGTAGCACCAGACTCTGGACACCATCCATGACACACTAGCTGCATGACCAACACATATTAATTGTTTCTCTGTAGTACTGCACGAATGCCTCCTTGGTGAGCTTCCCCATTCAAGTCAGGTAGTGGGGGTGGGGGAGTCACATAGTGATGATAATGAGCACCTGGAATTCTCATCCCAGGGTTCAAGCTCAGCAGCAAAGCAGACAACAGGGCCTCTTCAAACCAGGCCTTTACTGTTCTTATCTAAAGGAACACACAAAACACATTTAACTATCTGGCCCCTCTGGCTTTCTAGTGACCGGACACCAGTACAGGGCATCCTTATAGAATTTGAATCAGTTTCTTCCCCTAGAAGCTACAAAGAAAGAGTGGAAGCTTTGATTGAGCATCCTTTGGGACATAATTTAGATCTAAGTGGTACAATGTGCACACAAAACTGACTGGAAGAATTGGGGACAATTCTTACCATTAATAGCCAATATTCCCTATACAGAAGGGAAAAAGTCATGTCAAAGAAGAAGCAAGGTGAACAATGGTTATAAGAATTACTCATATTGTGTAAATACAAGTAACCTCAGGCTTCAGTTTCATCACTTATAACTCAGAGAAATCACAGCATATCTAGAGGGATTACAAACTTCTAAATATGAGTGACTTGAGCTTACAGATCCACCACCTGGGTCTAATTCTGAATTGTGATAACCCACCCCACCCATCTTCTGTTCCTTCCCCACCTGCCCAAGAAAGCCAAACCTCACAATGAAACAAAAGAATAAGAAGCAAAGAAAAAATGACAAAGAGAATCATGGTCAAAAGGCCAAAAAATTTTAGGATTGTATAAATGTAACTACTCCTTAACTGTGAAGGAGTTGAAATTACATTTGGCCCTTTGAAGGCAAAACTATGAGGCTGATGTGGCCCCCAGTGAAAATGAGTTTGATATTCCTGCTACACACCATGTCTGTGTTCACTCAGTCAACAGCTACAGAAGAAAAACACACCCACACACACCCACACTGACACTCACTTTAATCATGCCCACCAACCTCAAGTGGGTGCTGAGTGCTATCTGATAATCATGATACATTTTGCTGACCCAATTACTCTCAGATTCTCCCAAATGACTATTTAATCCCATTTGCTCTCTTCAAATCTCCGATGCCTCCTCATCCATCCTTACTCAATTTCTTTCCTATTTCACTGTAACATACTACATATAACCATAACAGACTTTTCACAAGCCCCCTTCATCACATCTGTTCTTCTATATACATCTGTACCTATATCACTCAAGATAACCTAGCTAATGCTATAATAGTCTAAAACAACAAAGGACACTAGATGTCCATAATGATCAGCTAGAGAATCTTCTCTATGTTATCCTTCCTCAGGGATGCAGGGTGATGAGTAGTCAGTTTCTGGAACAGTACCAACCACTGTGACAAAGGGAAGAATAACTTTTGAAGATTTTTATGCTGACAATTAAATGCTATATCACGGAAATGATGTATATTTCTTAACATAATTCATTAACCACAACCATTTACATGACTCCACCAAGCAATAGGGGCCAGGAAGTATAATCCTACCATGTTTCCGGAAGGCAGAGAATGGAACATATTTGACATTATTGCTAATGACTTCTAATGTGCCCATATACTCTACTTTCTCTCTTATGAAAGTACTGAACTCCTAGGTAAGTTCAACCCACTCATGAACTAGATTTTTCTTATCTCTTCAAGACATCAGTGTGACTGTTCCCACTATCTCCTGTCTCATTAATGTTTCTGCTTTTACTCGATCATTTTTATCAGCATATACACTTCATTACAATTTCTTCCACATAAAAAAGAGAACCTTGACCTCATGTTCCCTTCCAGCTACAGCTCCATTTGTCTGTTCCCATTTTCAGCAAATTTCATTCAGAGGGTTGTTATACTAGCTCTGATTCCCTTCCCCCCAGACTCTCTTGAACTCACTCCAATAAAACAGGTCTCCTCCCACCATCTTTTCACCAAAACAGTGCTTTGTCAAGGTCTCCCATGATTCCCACATTGCTACAGTCAATGGTAAACTTTAAGTTCTTATCTTGCCCACACTACCAGCCTCATTTGATACAACTGAACACTTTTTTTCTTCTTGAAACACTTTTCACACTTAATTCCCAAGACACCCAGTTTCCTTCATTCTCCTCCTACATTCCTGGCCACAGCTGCTTAGTCTTTTTTTTATTGATTTTATACTCTTTATTATCAATAGCGGTGTGTCCAAGGGCTCAGTGCTCAGCTGGCTCCTCGTCTTCAACCCCCTCCCCCTTGGTAGCTTCATTTGAGCTTATGATTTTGGATGTCATTTATGCACCAATGGGCCCCAAATGTCCAGCTTTAGCGTGAATGGCTAAACTTAGAAATACTCAGCTATCCAACTGAGTATGCAATGTGCCCATTGGATATTATCTTAGTCCATTTGGACTGCTGTAACAAAACCAATATAAACTGGACAGCTTATAAATAACAAACATTTCCTTCTCACAGTTCTGGAAGCTGGGAAGTCCAAGATCATGTTAGTGGCAGATTTGGTGTCTTGGTGAGGGCCTGCTTCCTCATTGACAACCACTTTTTTCACTATAACTTCACTTGGCAAAGTGAGACAAGGAAGCTCTCTGAGGTCTCTTTCATAAAAGCATTAATCCCATTCACGAGGGCAAAGCCTTCATGACCTACTCACCCCTCAGAGGCTCCATCTCCTGATACCATCACACTGGGAGTTAGGATTTTAACATGAATTTTGGAGGGACACAAACATTCAGTTCATAACATAAGTCTAATAGGCAAAATAATTGTTGTTAAGAAATGGATTACTCAAATGTTAGATTTTTCTAAGCCAATCCCTCCTTTTAGAAGTGAAGCACCATACATTTGATACTAATACAACATAATATTGAATATAAACTGTAAATTAAAAAATTAAAAATTAAAAGAGATCCAAACCAATTGAGCATCATTCTACAAAGCTAAGGGTCACCAGTTCGATTCCTAGTCAGGACACATGCCTGGGTTGCAAGTTTAGTCTCTGGTCAAGAAGCTCACAGGTGTGCGACGGGCAAGCGATCAATGTTTCTCTCACACATTAATGTTTCTTCCCCTCCTTTTCTCTCTCCATTATTCTCTCTAAAAACAACAGTTTAAATATATATATATATATATATATATATATATATATATATATATATATATATGAAAAGAATATTATATTTTAGTAGCACCAAAAAAGAAAAAGAAAAACAAAGAGAACAGAAGTTAAGAACCGAAGGCTGTCAGAAAAAAATAAAGTCCCCAAAGGTTGGAAAGAGGAGAATTCTGCTCACCTGATGCTTTTCTAGCCACCTCTCTACCTCTGATAAAACAATAATATTCCATGTCTTCATAATGGCAAAAATAAAGGAGAGGGAAGTATAAAAATAGTGAATTAAAATAATAAGATAAAATACCATAAAAATTTAACAAATGTAAATATGTTCCTATTAAAGTTTAAATGGAAAACAACTGAAGTATAAAAAGCAAGCCACAAAACCTTAGTAAACTATTAACTTTACTTGCCATTTGTGAACTTTGCAGGTAATTCTGACATGAATTCAACTCCATTTGCAAGACATCCCATCCATAGCTTATATGCCTGAAAGAGATGTCAAAAGAGGTTGTTTCTGGAGCTGTTCAACTGGTAAAGAGATGCAGCATACCTAAGAGTGGTTTTTTCATAAGTAGGGTTGCCAAATGATCACCTCACTAAGACTTTTTTATTTCCCAGCAATATGACCAGATGAGTTTTATAGCAAGGAATACATTTTCTCTTTCAAATAAAAATGAATTTGAAAGCTAATGTGGGAAAAAAGTAAAGTTCAGGTAATATGCCTAAACAAAGGTCATCTAGAGTGTTATTGCACATAACTCAGATCATTTTCTTAAGGTGTGAATCCCCATTCATACAAGTTATAATAAATACTGTAGGATAGGAAGACATAGATAGGCATTTATACACTTACTCATACCAAATGTAACTGGAAATCAACAAAATCAAATCACAACTTTAAATTCAACATACTTAACTATTTTTGTCCTTATGTTCACTTGTAGGGAAAAAATGCAATAATTGGTCCAGATCACTTTTGTAAAGATTTTATCTATTTACTTTTAGAGAAAGAGAGAAAGGGAAGGAGAAAAAGGAAGAAATATATTGGTGCCTGAGATAAACGCCGATCAGTTGCTTCTCACACACATCCCAACTGGGGACCAGACCCACAACCCCAGCATGTATCCTGACCTAGAAGCAAACTAACAACCTTTCGTTTTTCAGGATGACATTTATCCAAATGACCCACACTAGTCAGGGCTAAAAATTACAGCAACTTTTACTTTCAGTAACAATGAACCACATAACTGGGGCCTAGACTCCCATTGAAGAAAACTAAAGCTATTGCAATAGCTATTGCAATGGTGAGGAACAACTGATTACCAAGTCTCAAAGTGGATGCGAGATTATGCATACAGGTTTTTTTTTGTTTTTTTTTTTTTTTTTTTTTTTTTTGCTGGGAGATGCTGTTTGTTGATACCCTACAAACACTGAGGGGATGAAGGTTATTTCTAATAGTTCCAAGGGACAAAAAGATGGGACCTACCAAAAGTAAGCCAACTCATTTTTTTAATAAAAACTAAAGTGAACAAAAAAAGTAACCAGCCCTCATGTGGATTTACAGCCAAGTTTCAAGTTTTCTGAATGGTGCAGATGATAGAAGAAAATAAAGTAATTCTCTAGAGCCAAAAGATATCTTAACCTTTCAAACAAAATATTCAGACACAACCAAAGGTAACCTAACCACTTGTGCAAAACAAAGAAAACATGAGCAAGAAAAGCAGAAACAAGACACACACACACACACACACACACACACACACACACACAAACCCAGAACTCCAAATATTAGAATTATCAGAATTGGACTGTGAAAAAACTATGTTTAATATATTCAAGGAGTTAAAAGCCAGTTGGGAACTTGAAACATTTTTATGTAGACTTGAAAATGAAGGAAATAGCCAATTCTAAACCACAAAATGCAGTTTTTATAAAATTAGAAACTCAATAGATAAAGAATTAATGAACTGCAAGGTAAGTCAGGGTAAAGGTGTTCAGAATGAATTACAGAGATGCATAAAGAAGGGCAAAAGTACAGGGATAAGAGGTATGATAGTTAGTCTCAAAGATAAGCCACAATAAACCATATTTCCTAGTATTCATGAACTTGTATAGTCCCCTCCCACATTAAATCTAGGTTAGCTCTAACTAAAGATTTGCTTAACTAACTATTAAAGGAATAGAGCAAAAGTGATATTATGCAAGTTCTGGGCTTATGTCTTAAGAAAGCCTGGCAGCTCAATTTTTTCAGAAACCTTTTTGGAAGCCCCAGATCACCATGTAAGAAACCCAGCTGCCCTGCTGGAGGGACCACATGGAGAGAATATGACAGATGAATGGAATATAGAATCCTTGGGACTGAGATGTCCTGTCATCCCTGAAGACCAGCTTTCCCGCTGACTCCTTCAAGTGTACTAGATAGTAAGTGAATGCATCTTCAGTGTTTAAACCCCAGATGCCTTCAAACTGCAGCTCCATGACAGATCTCAAGCAAGACCAGCAGAAGAATCATGCCAACTGTGTTCTGGTCTACTCACAGAATATTGAGAAATAATGAAATGGTAGCTATTTTGAGCCATTAGTTCTTGGAATGGTTTGTATGCAGTAATAAAGAACTAAACAGAAAGACATGTAAAGAATACACACTAAGAATATTTAACGCATATTTTACTGGAGATAGAAGAGTGAGAAATGGGCTAAAATATAGAAATGATTATTGACTTTCCAAAACTCACTAAAGACAGTTCTTAGAATCAAGAATCCTAATAACCCTAAAAAGGACAATTAAAAGAAACCTATGCTTAAAATGTGAAAATTAAAGATGCAGATAAATTTTTAAAAGTAACAAAAAAGACAAATTACATTCAAAAGGGAAACAATTAGACTGACGGTTGCCTTGCCCCCAGACCCCAAAGAAATTACTAAAGCCAGAAGGAAATAGAGTATCTTCAAAGTACTAAAAGAAACTACATGAATAGAATAGCTCCAACCTAGAATTCTACAACCAGTGAACATATTTACTAGGGACGAAGATGAGAAAGACACTTTGAAATACATCCCAGTTATTTTTCTTTTTTAAAAAATTTTTATTTATTTATTTTTAGAGAGAGGGGAAGGGAGAAAGAGAAGGAGAGAAACATGAATATGTGGTTGCCTCTTGCACGCCCCCTACAGGGGACATGGCTGGCAACCCAGGCATGTGCCCTAACTGGGAATCAAACCTGTGACCCTTTGCTTCCTAGTCCAGCACTCAATGCACGGAGCCACACCAGCCAGGGCAGAAAGACACTTTCAAAATAACAAAAAATGAAAAAAGTTACCTATAGCAGAACTACATTAAAAGAAATAGTAATGTTTGTCCAGCAAAACTAAATGCATTGCAATATATTCAGAAATTAAATAAGATATCTAAATAACTCAAGGATGAAACCAATACCAATTAGAAGATATTTTAAACTGAGTAATAAATTTACTACAAACTAAACTTGTGGGAAGAAGCCAAACCTACTTAGAAGAAATAAATATTAGAAAATAAGAACAAAACTAAGCATATATCTCAAGACATTAGAAACAAAAGAAACCCAAAGAAATCACATGAAATATTAATGAGAGCAGAAATTAAGTTAAAAAGAATAAAATAGTGAAGATCAAAGGCATAAGTTGTCCATTTGATAAGATTAATCAATATGGCAAACTTTTGATGAAGACTGATAAACAAAAAGAGGCATAACTGCAGATAAAGATTAAAGAGCATTATTTCAATCAACTTCACTCCAAAATGTTTAAAATTATGAACAAATTGAAAAAATTCACAAAAAAATAGAACTTAGCAAAAGTCACAAGAAACGTTAAACTTGAATGGTGATTTAAGAAACTGAATCATAATTAAAAACCTTCACATGGTAAAAAATAAACTGCATGTCCAGATGGCTTCAACAGAAAGTTCTACCAAAAATTTAAGAAACAGTAAGACTTAACACAAAGATTTAAGGATAAATTATACAAACCCTGCCACAGAACATGAGTAAAGGGCACTATCTATAGCTTGAAGTTTAGGCTGAAGCAAATACAAAAACACAAGTAGAATTGAAAAGTGTACTGTCAATCCCATTCATGATCATAAATGCAAAAATCTTGAAAATATTAGCACATCAAACCCACATTTTTAAAAAGACAATACACCCTCATGAAACTGAATTTAACTCAAGAATTCACACTTAGCTTAAAATTTTGTTAAAGTCAAAGTCAATCAGCATACGGGAGAGGTTTTCCCGTATGAGTTCCCGTATGAGTTCCCGTATGAGTTCCCGGGAGAGGGGAACTCAAAAAAGCTGAAATTATCTTCTGGAGGGAAGGCCCCTTACAGTACAGGCTTCCCCCGCTAGATTAGTGTTCTAGGAACCCACCTGTATCACTGTACCAGATGGTGTTATGAGAGGCTGCGTTAGGCTTCAGTGAATTTTTTTGAAGACTTTCAATGTGTTTGTCCATTTCATGATGGGTGACTTACAAGAGCACCTGCCCACACCACACTGAATGTTCAACAGTTTTGACCAAAAATTGCACGCCCTCAGGGCCCCACCTATTCACCTAATTTCACCCTGAACAAATTTTTGTTTTCCTGGATGAAGAAAGTCCTCATAGGGAAAAGTTTTGCCCTCATAGGAGGTGAAAAAAAGAGGCAGAAGTACTAAAAGGCATCAAAATTGACAAGTTCAAAAACTGATTTGATTTGAGTAGCGGATACAACGTCAATAGGTGTATTGCACCAAATGGAAAATACTTTGAAGGTGATTGAAGTTTGAACATGTAAAAATTAATACACAATTAATTGATTAATACTGACATAATTGTCAGTATTTCATTATCAAAAAATGGCTTTCATAACTATGTCACCCTTTTTTTACCTTACTTAAAATTGAAAAAAGTCAAAACCCAAACGATCAAGGCTGTATTTAAAGAATTTCATGATCAAGAGAGTTACTTGATGTAATGGAATTTAAAAAGATAATTAACTTCTCTAGAATACTATATTTCACTTGAAGAGCACATTTTAGTATTGTCATGCTAACAAAAACAAGCAAAATGATATTGCTTTCTCTCAGGGCTTTACACCTTCCCTTGTGATTTTATCCAAACTAAACAGTACATTTAGAAAGGCACTCAAAATGTAATACTTTAGATTTTTCCACCTCATAAAGAAAAGTATTCATAATAAAAAGCAGTATCAGAAGCATGACCTTTGCTTCTCTGTAGTCTCTATTTTGTACAACATATATTTTGACGAGTTGCAGGGATTCTTGCTTTTATTTTCCAAATTTTTCTAATAGAAAATAAGTTGTTACTATAGTAATATTTTTACCCATCCTAGTATTATTTCTGCCTTGCTTATTCAAGGTCTTTTACAAATAGCAACCAGAGAAGTCTTGGTTACAAGCTGCTCATAGCATTTGGATCCTTGGCAACAATTCCGGAGTGAATATATCTTCAACTATGGGAATACTTAGCTAAATTCAATAGTCTCAAATGTCTCTAAACTGTTATTTTTGTTGATCCATCCCAGATCTGTCAGTTCTTATGAGTAGCACATTTCCTTTTATCTTCAATCAGATAGATTAGTGAAAGCAATTAGAATAAACTGGTTCCTAAATTTGCTCATTATCACTATATTTGGAACTTAAAACATTAAGTCCTACCATGTAGAGCTAAACACTTGATTATTTAGTACATGTGTTTTTCTCTTCTGACAATAATCACAAACAAATGTTATAATTTTTATCTGGATTTTAAGAATGTTCTAGTTTTTAGATAAGAAGTTAGTAGTTACTATGGTAGCTAATTGAATCAATGGAATATTGGTGAACTCCTGTGTTCTGTCATCTTTTACCTAGAAATAACTTAAGTGGAAAGTAAAACAATAGATGTGATTCTTTGCATAAAGATCCTGCTGCTTGTTGGCTAATAAATGAGTGACAGATAAATTTTCCTCAGGTAGATGTTAAGTGACAGATTAAGTGACAGATTAACATCTACCTGAGGAAAATTTATCACTTAGAGGTCCAGATACAGAAAGAGCTTATAAGGGTACCATCACAACCTCTACTCTTAATCTTTTAGTATCAAGGCTTACCAAAAATAAGACTTAGTTATACACATGCATGTACACATAAACAAGATGTATATACATAAATATGTATCTATGTTATTTTATATACACATAACCATATAAAAACAAAGTATGAATACTGAATTAACTAAAATGCAAATTAAGATTAAAAATTTTAAAGATTGTATTTGTTTGTTTGTTTATTTATTTATATTTTAGAGAGAGGGAATGAGAGACACAAAGAGAGGGAGAGAAACATCAATGTGTGGTTGCCTCTCACATACTGGGGATCTGGCCTGCAGCCCAGGCATGTGCCTGGACTGAGGATCAAACCAGCAACCTTTCAGTTGGAAGGCTGGCACTCAATCCAGTGAGTCACACCAGCCAGGGCATGATTAAATTTTTAAAAAGCCCTAATGGGTAATGTATGATTTTTTAATGTTTACTATAACCCAATTTACAGTAAAAGGAAAAGAGGTTGAGAATAAGAAAATGGAATTTTTTTTTCTGAATTGTATCCACCAAGCATGCTGTCCCAGTCTTATGATTCACCTCGAATAGGCATATGGTGGTTTCTTAACTCTAAATGGGTTTAGAATGAGTCACCCTTTCCTCAATGACTAAGCTGTTTAAAAGTTTGTCAGGAAAGGTCTCACAGCCCACCACAAAGAAGCACCCCAGAGAAGGAAGACACTAAGGTTGGGGGATTCCAAGGGAAAATATTCTTTGAGATGCAGAGGGAAGTCACATATATCCATGAAATATATAAAAACATACACAGTTCATTTAAAAACCACTGCATTTCTATTGTAAAATCAGCATCTGGTGACAGCATTATCTTCAGGACTTCGAAAAGGACTGGTTGAAAGACTTTAAAAATAATTCCAAAAACTGGCAAAGTTAACTTAACCTGTTGTCAGGGCCCTAGTACAAACATATAATTTGAAAGAAAAGAATAAAAAAAACTTAGCAAATGCTAGATTAACTGTTTTTTTCTATTTACAGAAAACAATAAAAATAAAAGGCATCCAAATTGGGAAAGAGGAAGTAAAACTGTAATTATTTACAGATGACATGATATTCTACATGGAAAACCCTATTGGCATCAACAAAAAACTACTTGACCTAATAAGTGAACTTGGCAAAGTAGTGGGACACAAGGTCAATATTCAGAAGTCAATGCCATTTTTGTACACCAAAAATGAACTATCAGAAAGAGACACTAGGAAAGCAATCCCAATTACTATACAACAACAAAAAAATAAAGTACCTAGGAATAAACTTAAACCTAGGAGGTAAAAAAACCCTGTACTCATAAAACTACAGAACACCAAAGAAAAATTAAGATACAAACAAATGGAAGCATACCCTGTTCATGGATTGGAAGAATTAACACTAAAATGTCCATACTACCCAAAGCAATCTATAGATTCAATGCAATGCATATTAAAATACCAATGGCATATTTCACAGATCTAGAACAAATATTTCAAAAATTTATATGGAACAAAAAAGACCCCAAATAGCCACAACAATCTTGAGAAAGAAGAACAAAGTAGGAGGGATCACAATACCTGAAATCAAACTATACTACAAGTCCAATGTAATCAAAACAGCCTTATACTGGCATAAAAATGGACACACAGCCCTGGCTGGTGTAGCCCTGTGGATTAACCATGGGCCTGTGAAGCAAAGGGTCGCCAGTTCAATTCCCAATCAGGGCATATGCCTGGATTGCAGGCCAGGTCCCCAGTAGGGGACACATGAGAGGCAACCACACATTGCTGTTTCTCTCCCACTCTTTCTCCTTCCCTTCCCCTCTCTCTAAAAATAAACTTAAAAAAATTTTTTTAAATGGACACACAGATCAATGGACCAGAATAGAGGGTTCAGAAATAAACCCACATCTCTATGGTCAATTAATATTTGACAAAGTGGGGCATGAGCATACAGTGGAGTAAAAATATCCTCTTCAATAAATGGTGTTGGGGGAACTGGACTGGCACATGCAAAAAAATGAAACTAGGCCATTAACTTACAGCATACACCAGAATAAACTCAAGATAGATGATAAAAGACTTAAATATAAGTTTTGACACCATAAAAGTCCTAGAGAAAAACATTGGCAGTAAAATTTCAGATATTTCATGTAGCAATATTTTTTATGATATATCTCCTAGGGAAAGGGAAATAAAGGACAAAATAAACAAATGGACTACATCAAATTTAAAAGCTTCTGCATTGCTAAAGAAACCATCATCAAAATGAAATGGGAACAGACTGTATGAGAGAACATATTTGCCAATGATACCTGGGACAAGGGTTTAATCTCCAAAATATATAAAGAACTCACATGACTCCACTCCAGGAAGACAAACAACCCAATTAAAAAAATGGACAATGGACCTGAAGAGAAACCTCTAAGAACATATGACAGCCCATAGACTTATGAAAGGTGGTCAACATCACTAGCCATTAGAGAGATATAAATTAAAACCACAATGAAATATCACCTCACACCTATTAGAATGGCCATCATAAATAAATCAACAAACAAGTGCTGTGGAGAAAAGGGAACTCCAGTACACTGTTGGTGGGAATACAGACCGGTGCAGCCAGCAGTCACCGTGGAAGAGTATGGAATTTCCTCAAAAATTTAAAAATGGAACTGCTTTATGACTCAGCAATTCCACTGCTAGGAATCCTGAAAAACTAATTCAAAAGGACTTAATGCACCCCCATGTTTATAGCAGCACTATCTACAATAGCTGAGTGTTGGAAACAGCCTAAGTGCCCATCAGTAGATGAGTGGACTAAAAAAATGTGGTTCATCTACAAAATGAAATACTATGCAACAGAAAGAAATAAGAAGGAATTCTTACCCTTTGAGACAGCATAGATGGAACTGGAGACTATTATTCTAAGTGGAATAAGACAGGCAGTGAAAGATATCTCACGTATAAAAGGAATCTAGTGAAAAAAATAAACTAATGAGCAAAACAGAACCAGACACATGCAAGCAGGGAACAGACTAACAGCTGCCAGAGGAAAGGGTATGGGGAATGAAAGAAGGGGGAGAGTAATTCTTTGGAATATGTATTAATGACCTATGGACATGGATAGTGGGATAGGTGGCAATGGACTGTGAGAGCAAGGGATGTAGTGGGACAGAGGAAGGCAAAGAGGGAAAAATTGGGACAACTGCAATAGAATAAACAAGAATAAAATTTCAAAACAATTAAAAAGGAAAAAATCAAGATTCTTTAGACACCTTTCTCTAAAATTCACATATATAAAAAGCTATCCTTCATTATTGTTACCAGGGGTTAACAAACTTTTTCCATAAAGGGCAGATAAATAGTTTAAGCCTTTTGAGGCCATTGTATCATGAAGTTAGCCACAGACAATAGGTAAGTGAATGGGCATTGCTGTGTTCTAATGGAAGTTTATTTACAAACACAGGCACAGATTTGGCTCCAACCAGACAAATACCTTACATTGGTTGAGCATCTGATAATTTGTGAAAAGATTTTTAAACACTGTTCATTCAGGGTTCAGAACTTCCCTCCACTGAGTCCTCTGATACACAATCTGCAATAAGGAAACTCGAGAGCAAGATTACTATCAAAGAACAGGGACAAGTAGTACAAAAAATTCTTTAGTTCAAGAATTACCATTTTGTTCCAAAGACTTTAATTGTTACATGTTAGATTACCTGTAATACTTTGAGTTTGATCTGTAATTTTAAGACTTCTGAAACTGTCATGGACCAACAGCTAAAAATCAAAAGTAAACCTCCTAGGTAAAATTCATTTTTCTTAAAAGTTGGAAAAGAAAAAAAAGTATAAATTATTACTGCTCTAATCATGTCTATTTTAAACACTGTGTATACTAAAATATTTTAAAAGTTTTATCTTTACATAAATATTATTGATGTATTCATTATGGTTGAATTGAAAGGCAAAGAATTTTGAAAAACTTTTAGCAGGAGTGGGGAGGGAAGGAGAAAGACAGGGAGAGAAACATCAATGTGAGAGAGAAGCATAGATCTGTTGTTTCTTGTACTCCCCTGGGGATCAAACCTACAAGGCAGGCATGAGCCCTGACTGAGAATAAAACCAGTGACCTTTCACTTTGCACGATGACGCCCAACCAATTGAGTCACACTGGTCAGGGGAAAAGGCAAATAATTTTTAAAGAAAATTTTGATTTTTTGAAACTGTTTCTAAGAAGCATCTATCAGTGCTATTCAGGTTTCAATGTACATACAAATGTCCTGGGATATATCTGTCTGATGGAGAGCCCGAGATGCTGCATTTCTATCAAGCTCCCAGATGACAGAATTCTTGATGGCCCTTGGATCACCGTTTTAAGTAACAAAGAATATACAATCACCTGGGAAATGCTGATTTACACCCTTACTGTACCCCTCAGGACTTGGGATCAGGAATTTTAAAGTGGCTTACTGGTGATTATGCACTTTTTTATGGAATTTAAGGACAATAATCTACAAAGTAAGCCTATCTTTTCTTTAATGACTAGAAAATCTACAGTGTTGTATGTATCAGTTAAAACCAAAGAAGTCAACTTCTGTCCAAACAGGGACAGTAAAATAGCCTACTCAGTAACAATGGCAAAACTATATCTTTTAACAGGACCCAACGTTTGCTGGAAGCCTTTAACAAGTCAAGCAAAGTGCAGCATGCATTCGATACATCATTTCTCCCCTTTTAGTATCAAAAAGGAGGCACCTGAATAGAGAGCCTGTGCTCAAGGTCAGAATATGAATTAAAACCCACCTACCTATCTGCTACTTTTATTTATTTCTATTTTTATGTTCTACCTCTAGTAATCTTTTCTCCTCTAGGTGGTAGATGGAATCATTCCCAACTATTTCTCCCTCTTCATGATAGAATTACTCATCCTGTCGATCATCATTGGGAGAGAAGTATATGTTTCCACTTAGTTGACTTTTGGATTGGCCCTATGACACACTTTAATGAAATCTAAGCAGATATGACGCCAACCACCTCCAAGCAGAGGTTTTAACTGTGTTGTGAAGTGGTTTGGACTGTGCTCCTTCTTTCCACTAAGAGAACAGCATGTCCCAGATAGGAACTGTTCTTTCAGCATTACTTTTAATAATAAAAAAAATTGGAAACAGCCTATTATGTACTAAAGATAATAATTAGAAAGAACACATTGTGTTTTCATATCATGTAAAATTTTTAAAATGACTATGATTATAGCTCTGGGAAATTACAACATACATATACAAAAAAGAGACTGAAGAGTATGCAAAAATATAATCAAGATTTTGCTGGGCTTATGGTTGGTTGTTTTCTATTTTCTACATGTCTATCACAATGTCATATTGCTTCAACAAAATACAAATTACAAATTAATCTTCAAATTTCAAGGCAAAACTTTAAAATATAACATTGGGCAGTATAAACCATAAGCATGCCTTGCAAATGTGAAAATGTCACACCTCAGAATTTTTCTTTTTATGTGCAAAAAAACCCTCAGGGTCACCAGAATGATCTTGTATAAATTAAACATTGTGCCTATTCCTTCATCCATAAAAGGATTTAATAATATCTGCTTCTTGGGCTGTTTAGCACATTAAAAATGGTAATATATGTAAAGCACCTGACTCATAAGCATTCAATAAAAGTACCTTTCTTTCACTACAGCTAATATCACAAAAACTGATATAGTCATCTGTTATAGGAATAATTTATCAATAAATAATTAACCAAAGATCATATTTAAGATAAGACTCTGAGCAATCCACAAATTTAGCTGTAAGGATATCTTACAACACATACCACTTTTAAGGACCGCTTTGATTACATTGGTCCCTAACAGACAATCCAGGATAATTTCTATTTTAAAGTCAGCTGAGTTGCAATTCTAATTCTATCTGCAACCTTAATTCCCCTTTGCTGTTTAACATGTTCACAGGTTCCAAGGATTAGGACATAGACATCTTTCTTGGACCATAATTCTAGCTAGCACACAATGGTACTTTGTGGCACTCAGCATGGTGCATTAAGAGTATAAGGGAACAGCCCCCCCACCCAGGCTGGTGAACAGACAAAGGGAGAGCAAGTAGGTGACTACGGGTTGTTGCTTAATTCCACAACAGAAGGGCATCATTTAGAAAATTAGAAAAGGAAGAAATAAGTAGCCTAGATTATAAGAAGTGATCACAGTGACCAAAGAAGGAAGAAAAACAATGCCCAAAAGCTGGGCAGCAAGCTCTCCCTAAGAGAGACCAAAAACCGAGTTGTAACAAATGGAGAGGGGGCAGAGCAAAGGAAAAGAGGCAGGGGAAGGAGAGCAAGAGACGTAAATTTTCTGGGTTACCACCAAGCACCAGTCACTGTGCTTACACAATACTGCATAAGGAATACATGGAAAAATCATAGAGAAACAGGAAATAGAATGGTGGTTGCCAAAGGTTCAGAGGAGGGGTTATATGGAGTTCTTGTTTAATGGGGACATAGTTCAGTTCTTCAAAATGAAAATTATTCTGGAGAGGGATGATGGTGATGGTTGCACAACCATGTGAATGTTTTTAATACTACTGGACTGTACATGTAAGAATAGTTAATATGGGAAAATTTACTTTGTGTATTTTCCCACAATAAAAAACATTGAAGAAAAAGCCCTAACTGGTGTGGCTCAGTGGATGGAGTGACAACCTGCAAAGCAAAGGGTCACCAGTTCAATTCCCAGTCAGGGCACATGGTTGGGTTGCTGGCCAAGTCAGGTCCCCAGTACGGGGCGTGTGAGAGGCAACCACATATTGTTGTTTCTCTCCCTGTTTCTCCCTCCCATCACCTCTGTCTATAAATATTTTTTTTAAAAAGAAGAGAAAATACAGAAAACATTGTTAAGCCATCATAATGAGTATTGGGCCCTTTAAGTGCTTCCTATTCTTTTGCTTACTTCACAATTTATATGTATCTCTAAGATTAGTAGAAATGGAATCTAATGAATGGCTCTATTGAAATATACAGATGTACACTAAAACCAAGTTCTGGGAAAAAAACCTACCCATGGGTATTATACTATCTCTGGAAAACTAGGGTTACTCCATGTATGTTTTACTAAGTGTATTTACTAGTATATACTTCAATTTCAATGTATATTTCAACTAAACTCTTACATGTATATTTTAACTATACTTCCTCCTCTAATAGAAAGTAAATCAGAAACATTTAAATTCATTTTTCCACTTGGAATAGTTTGTAACAGCTTGAAAAGCACACAAACAAACATTAAGAGCATGTAAACTACTGTTTCTCATTAGGAGGAAATCTTCAATTTCACACATGATGAGGGAGAACACAGATGATCAGCTCCAATCAATCAGATCTCTTTTTCATTTCCTGAAGCTTTCTCCCCAAAAGGCCTTTAAAATCAGATACTATAGGCAATCAATGGCAAATACTAAAGGATGTTCCTTAATGAGAAAGTCTCCAATATCAAAAGCCATTCAACAGCTGCTTCCCTAATGAAGAAGAAAGCGAGGTTTCTTCTTCTCCGATACTGAAGAGCAGCCAATGGTACTTCATTAAGGCCAAAAACCCCACAAACTAACCAACCTGGGGTGTCTTAAAATATGCTTTGGTTAAAAGGTAATGACAGAGAATTTGAAAGAAAGAACAAAGAAGTATGCTAGGAACCATGGGGCCATCTTAGTTGGGCTCATCTTAGATGCAGTTAGGCAAGATCAAAACTGTCCTCCCTGCTGGTGACCTCAATAGAATCCACCCTCTGAACCAAGTCTGGTATAATATCATATTCTCACTCATAGGTTAAGTACAACAGACTACTTATAAAATGGCTACAATTATTCTCCTTTCTCTATCTATGGTCCTTGCAACAGCTATAGCTCCTCCTTTTAAGAGATGAATCTATTTCTCCACCTCTTAAACCAAGAGTGGCTTTGTAATTAGCTTTAACTAAAAGAATTTAGAGGAAGTAACCTTGTGCCAGTTTCAAGCCTAAGCCTCAAGGTCTCGCATGCCTCCACTCTGTGTTAAAACCCTGCCAGTCATGGTGTGAACAAGCCTGGTTAAAGGCTAGAAACCATGTGGAGAGGAGATGAGCCTATCCTAGAAGCGCCAGCCCCCAACCCACCCAGAAGAAAATCAGCTCAGTTCCAAAGAACTGTGCAGCTGAGTCCTACCTAAATTGCCAACCCACAGAATCAAGAGCTCACAAAATGCTTGTTGTTTTAAACCACTAACCAAACTAATATTGTGGTGGCTTGTTAAGCAGCAAAAGCTAACTGATATAGTAAGGAATAGATTCTTCATGAATTACCCATTCAGTGAACATATATTAAAAACATCTATATTTGAAGTAGTTCTCTCAGTAGTTACTAGCAGCACAAATATTAATACATGATAGCACCTGCAATAATGGAGTCACCTCATCAAACTACACTAAAAGAAGTATGACTAAAAAAGTTTAAAGGATGGAGAGGCTCACTCAAATTTGAGTTAATTTTAAAGAAAAATATTAAGTCACCAGAGAACAAGAATAGACAATATGTGCAAAAGAATAGATACAAGAAAGCACAGATGCAGGAAAGTACAGGTGCAGGAAAGAAAAGAATGTTCTAAAAGTGGAAAATAGTTTAGGACAGATGGAGAATGGGGAAAATGGCAGATAATAGAACAAGAAAAGCAAGTTGAAGGCAAATAATAAAGGGTGTCACAGTATAAATCATGATAAGAGATTTAAATGTTTCTTATAGGCTGTGGAGAGCTACAAATCATTTTTAAACAGGAAATTACATGATTACATCTATGTTCTAGGGAAAAACTGATCAGTGCAGAATTAGAAGGAATTTAAGAATGAGGGGAGCCCTGGATGGTATGGCTCAGTGGATTTGAGTGCTGGCCTGCGAACCAAAAGGTCACTGGTTCAATTCCCAGTCAAGGTACATGCCTGGGTTATGGGCCAGGTCTTCAGTTGGGGTGCGTGAGAGGCAACCACACATTGATGTTTCTCTCCCTCCCTTTCTCCTGTCTAAAAATAAATAAAACCTTAAAAAAAAAAGAATGAGGGGAATCATTCAAGCCATTTTGACTACAATTCTAAAGGGAATCCCAGCCATGACATAGCAAATATAAAAAGAAGATGCCTTTGAAAGATGTAAGATGTTTCAGAAATAAGAGAAAGACCCAGCAGCCTTGATAACCAACTAAATATGGGCTGTGAGGGTGATTAAGCTGTGTGGGAAGACTGGGGCTGTGCCAAGATTTCAACTTGGGGATCCTCAATTAATGGCAAATATACTATATATAAGGCAGGAAAGAGCAGACTGGAGAGAAACAAGTGTTTTTTCATAAAAGCACCATCGGAATATCCAGTGGAAGATGTCCAGGAGGCAGAAAAGGATACAGATCTGAATGTTATGTTCATGAACAGGTGGTAGGACCAGGAGATAAAGACCTGAGGAGTCTTTAGGACATGGCAGAGAGACAGACAGATAGCTTGCTCAAGACATGAAAGTGAATGTGAACACAGGGCATTCCGGGAAAAGATGTACATGGAGAAAAGAAAAAGCTAATAAATGGCATAATCCCATGGGATGTTGATATTTCAGAGGCAAAGGAAAGAAAAAGTACCAAATGGCAGCAACCCCTTCTTAGAGATGGAAGAGGGAAGGGGAAGGATCATTCATCAAGTATGGATTTTGTATCACAAAAAAGAAGATACCCATCCATTTTTCCACTTTTTTTCTTCTAGCCAAGTCATTACTAGGCTCTTCCCTAGGTCCCACTCTAGAAACCCTGAAGACAGTCAGTGTTGGGAGGAGACAGCAACAGGGGCCACTTGAGTAAGAGCATCTGTGTCCATGTATCTTATTGAAAAACAGGTTTTTTCAAACTCCTCTGGCACCTGTTACTCAAAAGTATATGCCCAACATTCATACTTGGGGCTCTAATTTGAAATACACTTATAGTTAATTTACTGCATCTTTAAAACAGATTGCTTTTATATATTTTCTGTAACTAAAGTTTTTTTTAATGCCCTGGTGGTGTAGCTCAGTGGATTGAGCACAAGCCTGTGAAGCAAAGGGTCACCGGTTTGATTCCCAGTCAGGGCACATACCTGGGATGCAGGCCAGGTCCCCAGTGGTGGACACATGAGAGACAACTACACACTGATGTTTCTCTCCCTTTCTTTCTCCCTCCCTTCCCTTCCCTTCTCTCTAAAAATAAATAAAGTCTTTAAAACAAAGTTTTTTAAAATAACCTTAAAGTAGACATAGATTTTATAAATAGATCACAAAAAGCAATAGCCATAAAAAGAAAATTGATTTCATTACAAATCAAAAGATACCATGAAGATAATAAAAAGGCAAGCCAAATGGGAAATATCTGTAATACATATATTTGACCATATACTCATATTTAGAAAATAAAAGAACTCTGACAAAATTTTTTTAAATAATTCAATTTGAAAATGGGCAAGATTTTAACAGGAATTTGACAAGATACCCAAATGCCAATAAGTTTATGAAATGGCATTTAACAATATCACTTTACAAGGAAACAAATTAAAACTATAGGGACCACCTCATACCCATTAGGATGGCTACCATAAAAACAGAAAATAACAAGTATTGACAAGGATGTGGGGAAACTGGAACCCTTGTACATTGTTGAGAATATGAAATGTTGCAGTAGCTTTGGAAAATAGTATGCTGGTTCTACAAAAAGTTAAAATAGAATTACCATATGACCCAGCAATTCCACTTCTGGGTATTGGGAAAAAAAATTGACAGCAGAATCCTGAAGAAATATTTGCACACCCATGTTCATGGCAGCAATTATTCACAACAGAAAAAGGTGACAGCAATCCAAGTGTTCACCAACAGACAAATGTTTAAACAAAATGTGGTGCACACATACAATGGAATATTAAAAAGGAAATTCTGACACGTGCTACAACATGGGTAAATATTAAAGACATTATGCTAAGTGAGAAAAGCTGGTTACAAAAGAACAAATAGTCTGTGGTTCTACTCATGAGGCACTTAAAGTACTCAAATTCATAAAGACATAAAGTAGAATGGTTGTTCCCAGGGCATGGGGAAACGAAGAATGGGGATTGTTTAATGGCTATGGTTTCAGTTTTCCAAGAGGTAAAGGAATGGATGGTGGTGATGGTTATACAACAATGTGAATGTATTTAGTACCAGTAACTGTAGATTTTTAAAAAACAGTTATATGATAAATTCCATATTTTATATATATTGCCGCAATTAAATTTTAATTTAAAAAATCCATAAGTAGATCCAATATGCAATCTCCAAAACTAATTAAAAAGACTGATAGAACCATGTATTAGTGAAAATGTAGAGCAACTGGAATCCTTGCACACTATTTGTGGAATTTCAGCTGGTATAACCACTTTGAAAAACTTTGGCAACATCTACTAAAGCTAAATATAAACCTACTCTATGACCTTACAATTTTACTTGTAGATATATGTTCAAGAGAAATGAGTGGACATGTGCACAAAAAAACTTAAGCAAGAATGTTCATAGCTGCTTTATTCATATTAGCCACACTTGAAACAATTCAAAGATTGAACAGGAGAATGGATAAACAAATTTTGGTATATCCATACAATGGAATTACTATTCAACAACAGACTAGCACAAACTACAAATATACACTACAATATGGATGAATCTCAGACATTGTTATGTGAAAGAAGACATATATGTGAGTCCCTTCTATTTACTACTTATATGAAGCTTAAGAGCAGACAAAACTAGCAGATGGAGTTTTTAGAAATCATAATGCGGTTACCTTCAGGTTGGAAGTGGGATGAAAACTGACCAGAAAGGCAAAAGGAGGAAATCCTCCGGGGTGCTTGAAGTGTTCTGTATCTTGACCTGGGTGGTAATCACATGGCTGTACACACATTTAAAATACATTGATTTTATTATATGTATATTATACCTAAAAATAAACTATCTCTAAAGCACTTAATGTCTCTACAATGAGGATGCTATAATATAATTCAAAAAAGAAATAAAATCTCAACTGCACTCTTTTCCTTTCTAACTTAGAAGATCAGGCCTTATTCCTTTTAGATACATTGGGAGATGATTAACTACTTCGCAGTTTCCTGAGTCAAATAACGTGTCTAAGTCCTATGCAGTGCAAACTTATATGTTCCTAAATGTTCATGAGATTTCCTGAAGCCATGTCATATCCAGGAGCTTTTTACAGCAGGAACTTTCCAGTCTTTACCTCAGTCTATACTTCCAGAGCTCCCAATTTGCTTTAAACTGGTTAAGTGTGCAATTAAATACTTTCAAGCTTCAAGAATGGTATGTGATTGTATTTTACATTTTCATTTGCATGGGCTAAACAAATCCCTCTTCAGCTATAAAGGTGGAATGTCAAATATCACAAGATATCACCACATTCTAGCACTGCGATGAACACACTCCCCCCGCCCCCCAAGGAAAGAGAAATTTTCATTGTTTTTAACAGCCATTTCAATGCTTGACTCTTTTATAGTCAACGTAATAACTTTAACTTCCCTGTGAGAGCACTATGGCCCAGCATTCTAAGGAAAACAATTCACAAAAGTGAACATTTCCCCTCCTGGCTACTTCTACCATCTAACAGTGTGCTACCCAGTTATCGAAAAGGGGCCTTAATATTATCATAACTTTGTATGGTGACAAAATTTATTCTGGTGATCACATCTAAAGAATATAATCATTAATCACTATGTTGTATACCTGAAACATATAATATAGTATGTCAACCATACTTTAATTAAAAAAAGAGAAAGGGCCTTAGTATGCAAAATATTTCATTTAAATGATAAAGGCAAATTCTTTTTAATTGTGTTGTAATGAAAAACTTATTTGATTATGATTGTCTTTGATCCCCATATTAAAGCTATCATTAGTTCAATCAAGTGGGTAAATTATGAAGGTACTTCTTATATATTGGGCTTAAAAAAGCAACAAGGTAGGAGAAAAGTGACAAGATGGTTAAAAACAGAAGGGCTGGTTTAAAAGAATACCTAATATATAGGTATTTCAGTAATCTGATAAGTGAGATTTTAAGTCAACAGTGAGATGCAATTTTTGTAAAAAGCATATACTGTCACGTTATCTCAACAGGGTGGCTTTGCTAGTTAACAGTTTCACAAATGAAATTACTCAGAACAATTGGATGTTTTATTCAGCAAAAGTGTTTTTGAAAACAAGTATCAAGCAACAACTGATTCACAACAAAAGAAAAATGATCCTTCTCTTTTAGAAGAGTAAAACATAATGCAAAAATATACAGGTTTTTTTTTTGTTAGAGAGAGGGGACGGGAAGGAGAAAGAGTGGGAGCGAAACATCAATGTGTGGTTGCCTCTCGTGTGTCTCCTACTGGGGACCTGGCCTGCAACTCAGGCATGTGCCCTGACTGGGAATCTAACCGCAGTTGTTTGGTTCACAGGCCTGTGCTCAATCCACTGAGCTACACCAGCCAGGGCAATATACAGTATTTTGTATTTAAATACATTCTCTGAAATAGAATGCACTTGTTTTCTCCTTTGAGAACACCTCAATGTTTCACTTCATAAAGTCTATATTATAAATTTCAAGTATTTAAATGCAATAATTATAAAGCTGGATAGATGGCTTGTTTTACATACCTGTGGTTTTTCAGATTCTTGTGCTTGCTTATGTATATGTACTTATTTTTCAGAAACCACTTCTAGAAGATCCCATTTTGGCTTCTATACTGCCACCTGCAGACATAAAATGAAAATAAACCATGTCTTACTCACCAACCATGCATCTTTTCTAGACATCTAACAGGGATAACTGGGGGGGAAATGGGAAAATATTTGCTACAAGAAATAAAATTGTTCTTTCTCCTGTGTGGAAAATTTGTAAGCAGTCCCTCTACCCCCAATAGTTTGATAATTATTCAGAAATCAAAGCATTGATAAGTCTCGGATCAATACCACTGTATAATCAGTTCATTAAAGTAAGAGATGGAGTTCACAGAATTCAACTGCATGCCAGTTTACTAAGATTTCAAGACCTGTCCGTTAAAATTAGAAGGTAACTAGACCACTTTGTTAATTGAGTAATCAAGAATTCTGTAAATTACCACAAATAGAGATGGAGAGGCCCTTGCTGATGTGACTCAATGGATTGAGTGCTGCCTGAGAACCAAGAAGTCACCAGTTCAATTCCCAGTCAGGGCACATGCATGGGTTGCAGGCCAAGTCCCCAGTAGAGGGTGTGCGAGACGCAACCACACATTGATGTTTCCCTCTTTTTCTCCTTTTCCTTCTCTCTAAATAAATAAACAAACAAACAAATAAAATGTTTTTTAAAATAGAGGGGAAGAGACCTAGGAAAAGGTTACTGTATCACATGGTTGTAAAATGTCCATTTAAAATAATATTCTAACATGAACTAGAGCTTTGTTCAATGTAAACAGCAGTTAGGTGGAGTATTTTCACACTTCCCTATTCCTAGTTTAAATGTGAGTGAGTGCTGAAAGATCTTTCTGACACCCCACGGATTTTAATACAGGTAGGTCTTTTTTTCTTTAAAAAAATCAATAAATATCCATGAACATAAATAAGCAATGCATAAAGATCCATAAGCAACTATCAATGAGTCAAAACAGCCATGAGATAAGGTACGTGTGTGAAAGAGATTGAGAGAAGAGAAAGATTGAGAGAAATGAGAGACTGAGCAAGAGGAACACGAGATTGAGAAATTGAGAGATGAGAGACAGAGATATTGAAAGAGACAAGAAAGATTGAGAAAGATGAAAGAGATTGAGAGAAACAAGAGATTAAGGGGGGAGATCCAAAATTAATTTAGAACAATAGACCCAACCATGGTGTGTGTGTGATGTGAGTGTGTGGGTGAGCCCAGAGAGAGAGAAAAGGAGGAGAAAGATAGGGGAGGGAGGGAAAGAAAATACAAGAGATAAAAAAAGAAAGGGAGACCACACCACTGTGTGTGTGTGTGTGTGTGTGTGTGTGTGTGTGTGTGTGTGAGAGAGAGAGAGAGAGAGAGAGAGAGAGAGAAACAGAAGAAAGACAGACACTAAGATTTTAGTTAATTGAGAACAGACTGCACTGCACAGCTTTTTACCTCCTCTGAGTCCGACAGCCTGCCCAAAACAAGTGCCCCAGCTCCAGCACCTTAAGCTAGACACATGCACCACCCACACCACCTCACCTTCACCCCACCCCCACCCCCTAGGTGAGATAACGCCAGAAGTTACTCACAGCATGCCCGCCAAGCCCGCTACGACAAAATCCCGGTGGCCTTTTTACCAGGGATCTGTCCCTACTTACCAGTAATTTACTTTAACGCCTGAGAGACTGGTTTGGTTTAAGGAATTGCGGGAAATCGAAGAAAATCAAGTTTCCTTGAGACACCCTCCTCCTTCTCCCTGGGATGGACATACACACACACTCACTTTCTTTTTTCCCAATGCGGTACATGCACTAGGCCATCTCAAGCGGCTTTTTTTTTTGGGGGGGGGGGTGGACAGCGACAATCCTCTTCCCACGTGTCTCCATTAAACCCTGGTCCAAACATGCACAAGGTGCCAAGTGCATGTGCACAGTCAGTCTTTGGAGATAAGTTCAGCAAACCCATTCCACTCCCCCACAACCCCCAAACTCCCACTCTGGCCCTGAAGGCACAAGGGAGCGCACGGATTCAGGCACTGGCTCCGGGAGACAATACTCCAGTAATTCCTGCCTTCCAGCTGGTCCTGCTACTACAATCTCTTCTCCAAAGGTTCCTGCAATCTAGGGGGCCCAGAGCAGGAGGCGTCTTGATGTTTGCTGGGTGTGGATTGTGAAGAGAGGGGGCAAACTGCGTACACCACCGAGATTGCGGGCAGGGGGGACGGTCGCAGTACTCTAAAGCCTCTCGGTGCTCAGTACATAAGAACATGTAGGGCGGGACATTGAAACCCGAAGGAGAGCATCCCAGAGGTGGCAGCTTTGCCACATCTCTTACCTACCAAGCACGGTGCAGAAGCAAAAGCGTACACACCACGGGGTCTTGTTCACCTTCCTCCTTCTCCCAGACCTGCCCAGCCCTCGTTCCCAAGCTCGGTAGCCAAGAAGGGAAGGAATCCGGCCCCCTACAGCTCGGGAGGAGTGAGAGCGATCTGGTCCGGGGTGCCCACCTGCGCGCAGTGTCGCTGTTGCAGCCGGTGTGTCCGCCGGCTTCGCGGCTTTCGCTACAAGAGAAAGTGCTGGTGGTCTGACCCCTGGACTGGACGCGTCTCCTCGCTCCCTGGCAGCCACGGTCCTCACTCTCCTTCCTCCCTGCGGGTGAGCTCCCCACCTACTCCGCAGGTTTTGCCACCGTCCCTCAGCCCGTCTGATCTTAAGCTGTCCTCTCTGCCTCTTTCCCGCCGCCCAGTGCTGTGCTCCGCCCCGTTCCCCGCCCTTCCTTGCCGGGGCCCAGCGGGGTGCGGGCCTATAACCTAGTGCAGCAGATCTCCAGTTCCAGGAGAGGGGGCGGGGGTGGGGAGGGCGAGGTCCACCCCGATCGGGAGCGCCTAACCTGCTCCACTCTACCCCCCCATTAGCGAGTGCTGCCTACTCTCACCCAGAGGCCAAGGGTGTGGGCACCATGTGCTCTGCCCTCGTTCTTCCCGCCTCTCTTCATTCTCCTGAAAGCACCTTCCATGGCCCCAAAGGTGCCTCGTGTCTTGGGGAGAGGGTAGTCAGTAAAGCGGGGTGGAGAGAGGAGGCAAAGAAATTAGCATGTCAACTGCCAATGGATACAAGTTGCTGCCTGTGCCTTGTTTCTGTTACATTGAATACCTGAGTGTGCTGCTTTCCTTGTTACAACTGCAATATTCTGAGGCATGAATGTAAGATTTCCAAGCTAATTGGTTGTAGGAGCTTCTTAAAAATTTAATGTTGCAGAAAACAACAGACTCAACTCTTTTCAAAAAAGTTACTTTATATATGTGAGCACATTTCCGATTTTTAAAAATAGCAAAATATAAATAACAGAACACCTGTGTTTTACAAAAACAGATCCAGTATGTTTGTGTTATTTAAACTCTCTGTAATTATATTAATTGGGTTTGTTTTAAAGTGTATTTTAGGTCTTCATTAAGAGAACCGGCTCAGAATTTAGGGCTAGGAACCCATAAGTTTTCATTTGGATTTGGTCATAAATCTAAAATGTCAATTTCATGGAAATTATTAAATGTGGTTATATAGAAAAATGGATCCTGTTTCTTCCACGTTGGTAGCATTCTTGTATCTGGCGAATGATAGATTTTTTTAAAGCCAAGAAATAATAAAATTCTCATTCATTTTCTAGTGATAGAATATCTTATGTAAGCTTTTTCAGTGTTTTTCTCTTTGAGGCAAACTTCCTTTCTGTTTTCTCATTTTTTAACATAAATAAAGTTATAGATGCCATGATTTTTGAGACTGTTTTCTTAAAGAGATAAGAAAATTAATTATAATGTATTAACACAATTAACCTGAGGCTCATGATACTAAATTTCACACTGATTAACCTTGTTTATCAACTCTGCTGTTAGTAATTTAATCTAACACTTAAGAAACAAAAGTTTTTAAGTTTCATCCTTATAAGAATGAAATGTACACTTTTTAATTAACATTTTGAACCAGAATTAAATTCATTAAATTGGCTAATGTAAAGTATCTTAATAGTGCATTTTTTGCTGAGTAAATTAGGACTACGTGGATAATAAACAGCATTCTGAAAAAGAGGCTCTGAAGCAAAGAAAACAATCTTTAGAAAAACTGATGATCCCCTATTCAAGACAAGGATGACAAATACCAGTAATTATGCAAAGAATGACTGCTGCCTCTCTTCTCTCTGCCTTGCTTTTTTGTGGCTAGGTCTGCATTTAAATCCTTCAACCATCATAATGAAAGTAAAGTAATTCAACATTCTGGTGATTTTGCTTAGTAAATTAGCAATTTCAGAATGTTTTATTATCTAATTAATCCAAGTAAATGCTTCCTGTAAATTCAATTTTACTCTTCCATTTTGTGTGTGCGTGACTCTGGAGAAACACATCCATGAAAAACCAGCCAAGGTAAATTCAAGAACAATTGCCAGCCAGATTCATTCAGCACATATGTGCTGCAACAGAGTTGATATTAAGTGACCTTTGGGTCTTAAATTAAATATCAGATATTGGTTATTAATTGCTCATTGGGTGCTTCTTTAATGAGTCCCTATGTGTTTGCTTTGCCTTGCTTATTTCCCAGAAGCATATTTTATTTCTTTTTGCCTGCCTTATTGAATCTACCTTTGCCTGAACAATTTTCATTGTACTTCCACCAAAGAACCAGACCTTAGTCTGTAGCTCACTTGGCAACTATCCTTATTCTTCAAGTTAAGTCTTCCTTGAGATCTTTGATAGGAATCAAACATAATTAAACATCAAAATTATAACGAGTACTTCATGAATACTTCATCAAGCCTGGTTCTATGAGATAACAATCACATTTCTCAAAACCAGGAGGGCATGTCTCATTTGAATAAAAAGAAGAAACAAAACCAGCAAGTCCATTTTTTAGGTCAAAACTAAGCCAACAAATCATAATTGAGATCCTTTCTAAACTTGAATTATGTTAAGATACATATAAAAGCACAGTCCAAATAACTTTATCTGTATTTTCTTTCATCACTGCAAATCCCTGCTCCAATAACCAAACACCATTAGATTTCACATTTCCCTTTTTTAGTTCCTGTGCTATTGAGAATTTTTCACTGATTTTTGAATAACTGAGTGCAACTAGACACTCCTGCTGTCTCCAAGGAATTCTGTGTCACTTATTTGTTTTCAAAAGTTGTTTTGAAATGTCTGACTGTGTTAAGGACGGATGTGAACACCCCATATCAACCCATGGAAAGGGAGTTACCAATGACCAGTCCAAATTGAAAGCAGTGAAGTTAAAACAAAACATGAGTTTGTTGTAACAGCTTAATGCTATCAGCATATCCCATCCTGATCCTACCCAAGCACAAAGAGTTTTAAAGAGTTTTATAATTCATTAGCTTTCCTCTCTTGAGAAATTTACTCTGGGTACTTGTATTTTTAAAATATTTTATTTATTTATTTTTAGAGAGGGGGAAGGGAAGGAGAAAGAGAGGGACAGAAACGTCAATGTGTGATTACCTCTCACATGCCCCCCACTGAGGACCTGGCCTGCAACCCAGGCATGTGCCCCAACTGGGAATGGAATCAGGGACCCTTTGCTTTGCAAGCAAGCACTTAATCCACTGAGCCACACACCAGCCAAGGTTCCTGATACTTATTTTAATAATTTTTATTAATCTACTGTTTGGGTGTTATAACTCACAATGAGCATGAACAAAATGCATAGTCTTCTGTCTTTCCTATAAAAACTGAGAATTTAAGACCTGGAACTGTTTCATGGGGGAAGGGCTGATGACAAGACAGCTCTTTTGCCAGAGCTTCCTCCTTTGGCTATACGAAAAGCATGAACTAAGTTCCTTCATTTTGGTTGATTGGAATTAGTGAGCAACATCATTGGTTCAAATTTGCAGAATGCCAGTTACTTTAGTTGGTTCCCTCATGCTAAAGAAATATGTCACCAGTTATCTCAGAAGACAATGGTGATAAAGACAATACTATCCATATAATGCTCGGATTGAAATACTGATGCTCTAAGCTAAATTACTTAAAAATATGTGTGTGGGGGGAGTCTATGCATAATTCAAAGCTAAGCATAAACCTGAATATTTGTAATAGATCCTTCAGTTACAAAACCCTTGATAAACTCTCTCTTAGGTTTTTGGGTATGTGATAAACTGATACATACCTTAATGTTTACCTTACTCACAAGCAAGTACCTTTTTCTGATCCATACCTCCCACAAGTTTCCCACCACCAAATATTTAACCATATTATTCAATGATAAAAGAAAGAGGGAAGGAAGGAAGGAAGGAAGGAAGGAAGGAAGGAAGGAAGGAAGGAAGGAAGGAAGGAAGGAAGGAAGGAAGGAAAAGGAAAGGAAGGAAAGACTAAAGCCAGTATGATAGGGTGGACATATGTATGACTGGTTAGCAAAACTGATAAGCACATCAGGTTATTCATGGTTTCCTCCCTCATGGACCTTTTTATTTTGGTCTGTTCCATGGCTGCCAATTAAAGCTTTATGTCTAAATATAGACAAACTATGTTGGTAACCAGATGCTGTGGGTGGAATTATGTGCCTCAAAAAGATATGTTTAAGCCCTAACCCATGGTACCTGTAAATGTAACCTTATTTGGAATTGAAATCTTTCCTGATGTAATTAAGATGAAGTTATACTATAGTGAGGTGGGCTCTTTATCCAATATGACTGCTGTTTTTGCTGGGAAAGAAGTAGAGATACAGACACAAAGGGAAGTTGGTCATGTGAAGAGGGAGACAGAGGTTGGAGTTATGCTACCACAAACCCAGGAACACCTGAAACTACCAGAAGGTGGAAGAGACAAGAAAGGGTTTTCTCCAAAAGCATTACCAATACCTTGATTTTGGATTTCTAGCTTTCAGCACTGTGAAACAATACATTTCTGTTGCTTTCTGCCATCCAGTTGGTGGTACTTTGTTGCAGCAGCCTTATGAAACTAATATACCAGGGAATCGTTGACTACACCCAGCACAGAGTAAAGATACAAATGTAGAATGTTTAAGAATGATAAGAAGCCCTGGATGGTATAGCTCAGTGGACTGAGCGCGGGCCTGCCTGCAAACCAAACAATCACGGTCTGATTCCCAGTTAGGGCCCATGCCTGGGTTGCAGGCCAGTTCCCAGTGGGGGACTCATGGGAGGCAACCATACATTGATATTTCTCTCCTTCTGTCCTTCCCTTCCCCTCTAAAGATAAATAAATAAAATATTTTTTAAAAAGGAATGATAACAAGAGTCATCTCTGTACATGAAGGACAATAGCAGGGTAGAATCATCCAAGAATTGGAAGGAATCTTGTGAATCTACTTAATGTAATAGCTCCTCCAAGATGGGACTCAGCTATAAATGTGAATCATAGAGGCACAGAATATTAATATGTTCAAAGGATCTTGGAGATTTTTCTTTTTTGAGATTATGTGATTCCTAGGTGGTGTAAGACTTTAAAAAGTGTAGGGTGGAGTTCTCTGTACACATTATACCCTCCACCATCCAATATGACCTACTAATTCAGTTTCACCTACAGTTGTTGAGTTAAAATAGCTTCCTCCCTTTGTTTGAAAGGTTTGGGTCTTCATCAGTGGCAAATTAAAATGTAAATAAGCCTGGAATTTTTGTCAGTTCTAAACCTGTGCATTTATCAGTTTATTGCTATATCTCTGATTGCCTAGTCAAATACTGAGCTAATAGAGTATCTTCCATACATATTATCCAAGTTGAGCCGAGAAGCAGAGATTAGCCAGAACTAGAGGAAGAATGGAGTCGTTTGGGTAAAGGAGAGGAGGAGAAGAAGATGAAAAAGAGAGCCCAAAACAAAGTTAATCTCAGAGTTCTATGTAGGAGAAATCCTGGACCTACTCTGATTGTGACCTGGGATTGTAATCAAGGAGTGAAAGGTCAGCTAGGAGCTTTATTCTCTTTACTCCTCCCAGTCCAGCAAACATTTGTGCCCCCAAAGGATGGTGAAGAGGATAGGCAAGAGGCTTTCACCCTCTATAATAACCTTCACCAGCTCTCATCTCTCTATAGACATCCCCTTAAAATAACAAAACTGAGTAAAATAATAGAATTGATATGCAAATGTAACTTCAAGCAAGCCCCAGCTCTAACTTTCTATGCCTGCCCGTACCTCCAAATTCCAATTACATGCAGCTGCTATGTCCTTCCTTAGTAGAAATACTAGAGTTGTTACTGCTAGTAAGGAAGTCATTTTGAAATGAGTGCCTGGGACAGACCCCAATATAAAACCACATTCAGTACCAGAAATCCTCCTTTTTTGTGTATTAGCCATAAAAGATAACCAAATACTTTTTAGAGAAATCTGCACCACTTGACTATATAATGAATATAGTGTTTCTTTCGTTAGAAGTGCCAGGAGAAATAAAATGGAAAGTGTCAATTCTTTGAAGAAAAGAAAGCTAGAATAATTCTCTGTGTGTCTATTGTTGGATCTTGACGTTTGAAACAGTCAGGAAACTGCTTGAGGCCTGACTGGATTTATTCCCTCGTGAAAATGTGTAGGAGTAGTTCAACTATAGCCCACAAATTGAATCAAAATGTTACACTAGGATGAAAACAAATTTTATATTAGATTTTTCAAAAATTGGGCCCATAAAGAAAAGTCAACAGTCCAAAATGTTAGTGGTCTACTCCTGGTATTTTCATTTTGATATCCTCAGTAAAGTGTTGCTCTCCTTTACAGTGCACATGAAGTGAGTGTATCAAACACAAAGCCTACTTGATGTTATAAATAGGGTGGCCAACTTTGGGAGAGAAGGTGGCCAAACCTTCTCTCTCTCTTCCCCTCCAGTGTAGTGATAATCAACCCCATCCTGGGGTGAGGATAAAACTTCCCCAGTGTCCAAGACCAAAGTAATCATTTAGATATTTTCTCTTAATCTCTAACCCTCACTGACCTCCAACTTCCAGCAGCTTCATTTTCTGATTTATATTTCTCTGTAGTATTTGTTCCCATTAAACATTCTTTATAGCTTATTCATTTATTTTTATTGTCCACTTCTCCCTCTTAGAATATTCATATCCTAAGGGTATGGATCTTATCTATAGTGTTTGCTGCTGTAACCCCTGCATCTACAACAGTGTTAAGTACTTCATAGGTGGGAAGACTGATTGATGCAGACATTATACCTTTATATATTTCACTGAATAAAACTTAAGAATGTTCATAGTATTCACCTATATAATGATAGAAAAGCCAGTTCATTTTATTTACTTATTTTATTAAAACAAAGGCTTGATAGTAATGAAAGATAGTGTATACAGTATGAATAAGAACATTCATGATGAACAGTTTGTGTTCATTTTCTCTTCATACATTCAATTTTCATTTCTGAATATACTGTATTAGCATAGGTCTACCTAATAATTTTTGAATAGTAGGGCTTGCCCATTAAGACCTCTCTTGTACATAATTTGGCCTTCCCTTTGCTTCTGTGAAGTAGTCCAAGTATTCCAAGGACAGAAATGGGGAAGGGGAGTCTCTCATTCAGAGAACACCAGATTCCCTCTCAGAGACTGAGGCCAATAAGGAAAGTCACTTGCAACTTTAGGTTTTATACCTATGTTCCTCTCTAGTCTCTGTCCTACAAGTATCACATCACTCCTTTTGGTGTCTAGGGGTTAGAGACTTCTACTAGTCAGTAGCTCACAAACTGTCTCTTATAGTTTCAATACCTCACTGTGTACTTTACTCAAAGTAAAACCCAATGGTTACTCTTCCTACCTCACTTATGCAGAAGACACAAAGTGAACCGACCTTACAGCCTGTTTATTTGAAGAGCAGTAGACTGAAAAAAGGCATTGACGATCCCTGTTTATCTAACCCTAGGTCTTAGGGCTAGATGAAGATGTGTTGGTAGATGCTTCCCTCAAGTCTCACACTACTTGGCTTTTTCAAGTCTCCACTGAGACAGGACAAGTAGAGAGGGGTAAGTATCTTCTAGAAAGGCTCAGCAGTCTTTTTGAGAGGCTTTGGCTCTAAGTTGTTTCATCAGCAGAGAGAAAGATTCTGCTAATTACTAGCAAGCTGAACCAAGGCTTCTTTATCAGTGTACTTTATTTCATGCTTCTTACACTGAAATCACTTAGGAAGCTTTAAAAACTCACTAAAGCTTGAAAAAAATTACTAAAGCTTGGACTACTAAGAATTTCAAGACAGCACAGCATTACATCCAAGGCAGGGCCCTTGTAAGTGCAGGGTCCCATGAAACTGTACATGTCATTGGCCCATGAAGCTTGCCTTCATGGACTCCATTACCAGAAATTCAGATTTCATTGGTTTTGAAAGGGATTCAGGCATTGGAATTATTTTAAAGCTTCCAAATATTTTTCATATACAGTGAGAATTAGGAATCCTCATTATTGCTACAACAATGATTAAATTCAAAAGATTCTTATAATTACAATTGACACTTGCATATAAACTTATCTTTAATTCAATAACTCAAAATCCTAACTCTGAAATATTTCTAGCTTATCCACAGTAAAATCATTATGACAACATTCTTTAGAAAAATTTTCAACCCATATGTAAGTTAAAAGCTTTAGTCATGAATCATCTTTTCATTCCCTTTCTAAAAAACAAAAATATCATGAAAATAGTATATTTTCTCATACTAAAATTGATATAATTTGAAGTGTTTTTACCCATCATTACTCACATTAGACTTGAAGAAAAACTAAACAAGAATATTCCTAAATGGAAATTAGTTATCATATTGATAGAATTCACAACACACACAAAAATTCAAACTCATGTCAAATGTCTTTTCCTTACCTTCCTGGAGAATAAGGAGTGCAAAAGCACTATTTGGAATTTTATCTGGGAGAAAATCTTGGATCTTGAGCTAGTTCCACTGCTGTAAGCCTGTCTAAAGAATCTTTGCACTTTCTGATATCCTGGAGAACGAAAGTCTTAAGTTGAAGCCCTCCCCCATCCGCTTCTACAGTCTCCATATCCTTGTTCAGACTTGATTTCTTTCCAGATTTCTAGACTCCTGCTCTCAATGCAGCTTTGGAAACCATAAACTACTACATCAGGGGAAGTTTGCATCCTTCCTGTACTCACAACTAGCTCTGCTTGGGTTAGTTTTTCCATGAGACAACCTAAGAGTTCTTCATTGAGTGACATTTCAAATACAGGTATGCTGGTTCACTAAAGTGGGTTGGTTCACCAACCATCTTGGGTTACACAGGACCATTTGGGATTTAGCACTGAAAATTTGACATCCTGGGATACCATTAATCACCTTAGATACACGGCATCACTCATAATCTCTCCCAATGCCTCCAGAACCTAACAATGTGCATAGGAAAAAAGCTGTGCTTGATTGTTTTTTCCCAGGAGTTTGCTTAACTGCAAGTTAATCAGTAACAGATGTGTTTCTGGAAGGGCTATGTAGCAGATGCTGCTGGTGCTCTAATCAGATCGATCCCCTAGACTCTTTTTTATTATTTTTTATAATTATTGTTCAGGTACAGTTGTCTCCGTTTTCCCCCCACATCTCACCCCCACCCCACCCATCTCCGCCTCCCACCCTTGATCCTACTCCCTTTGGCTTTGTCCATGTGTCCTTTATACATGTTCCTTGAAGACCCTTCCCCCATTATTCCCCATTATCCCTCTCCCCACTCCCTTCTGGTGACTGTCCATTTGTTCTTTATTTCAGTGTCTCTGGTTATATTTTTCTTGCTTGTTTGTTTTGCTGATTAGGTTCCACTTATAGGTGAGATCATAGAGTGTGGGTTCTATATGTTCATCCCATAGCTTCTGTGTGCTTTGCTCCTAACTGCTTATACTTGCAACTGTCTTCAGAGACTTATCCTTGGGCTACTAGATCCATTTTGCTTGACCTGCTGGGAGCCTGGGAGGCTTATATTCCTCCCCATTCCACCCTCTACCCTGGGAAGGCCATAAGCAATAACTAACAGCAACTCCCCTATCTCTCATCACCAGGGAAGAAAACTTGGGTGCAACTACACCTCTGCACTCCCATGGGATTGGGTTGAGGCTAGGATATCACTTGAACTCACACTCTTGGCTTCTTTCCCTTCCTTGTTTTGTTTGTCCCACTTCCTTACTGGTTTCTCTTGAGTGCATGTCCTCCATAAATAGCCTCTACCTGAATTCTCAACCCAGTCTCTCCTCTGGGGAAGCTGGCCCAAGATGAGCTTGATACAGGAAGTGCTAATATTATAAAGATATAACAAGCATTAATAAGCTTAGACATCTGTGAAGGAGAAAAAAAGATTTCTGTCTTTACAAAGTCAAGGCAAGATAATAAATCATCAGCCAGGCATTGATTTCCTGAAAACCCCAAGTGAGCATGGATAATTCTTCCATTCTCCCATTACATTTATTTACCAGTGTTATAGCAATTCCTTCATGGTGTGCTCAATCTTCTCATCTTGGCAGACCAAAAGTCACTAAAAGGCAGGAACAAAGCATTTTCTTCCTGAATCACAAGTCACAAAAGACTGACATAAAACACAGAGCATGTGCTTACATTAGAAATAGCAACACCATTCAGAAATGTTTATAAATTTTGCCAACTCTAGTAAATAATTCATTTCACTGAATATGGAGTCTTAGCAACAGGAAACAGAAGGCACACTCAAATAGAATTTTGGGGAAAAACAGTAAAGGGAATATTTTCAAAGGTGAAGGCAGGGATAAGAAAACCAGCAATAGATGTGTAGTGCCTTGGAACTAGTAAGGGTGGGAAGCTACTATTTTTAGGCCTGAGGGGACAAAGGGGAGTTAGAAATTGTACGGACCCTGTTATACCTGTAGCTGTTGGAAAGAGCCACTAGGAAGAAGCCAAGGACTCCAGTAGAACTTAGCCATTGACAATATGCAACTTGGCAAGGTAGAGATCAGGACAAATAAATACGCTGATTTCTCTTCTCCTGCTCTCAGATCTCTTTCTGTTGTCCTCCATTGGCCAAACCCATCAGGGAGCCAGACAGTTAAGGGAAACTGGATGATACAATCTAAAGGGATTCAAATCAGGGTGGGAAACCTAAACAATGGCTATGGAAGGGTAATGGGGAGTAACCTGAATGTTGAACAACTCCCCAAACTCCATAACACGCATGACACTTAACAGCATATAAAAGAAAGCAATGGACCAGTAGGCCCTGTTCTAAGTCTTTGCTCCCCATTTACTATTTTTCACCCATTTTTATTTTTTCCTGCCTGTGTCTTGGATTCCTGATATTTTACTTAGATCTTCTTCTAGCACTGATATTCAGGACATCCTTTGTACTTTTCTAGTTTCTTAGGCTTTAGCTTTCCAGCAGGTTCTTGGCTCTCAGTTAAAGACTCCCATTTTTTTTTTTTTTGCATCTTCTGAAGTTCCCACTGAGAAATTTCCTACTGTTGCTACAGCCCCTTGGAATCCCACTGGGCATGGATAGTTGCCTGACCAGTTAGAAATTCAGTATTCAGCAAATGAAACTTTGATCACCACTCATAGACCAACATAACATGGTAAATTTGATATGGAGAATGTCATAAATTATGAGGATTCCTAGTTTTGAGTTGGTCATTTATCAGAAAGAACTCAGCCTAAACATTATTTGGTTGTTTCTACTAAACATGAGGTTGATGTATGAAACCATTCTATGCAGTCAGAGGATGGGCATAATTTTTCTGAAGGCAAAATTAATATGGAGCCATCCTCCTCAAGTTCTTACTTTTTTGCATGTGTCTATTCATTAACAAGTGGAAATAGCTATGAAACCATTGGTATTAGAGACATTATGATGTAAATTCCTTAACTCTGAGTACTGGCAGATATAAAACAAAAATATCACACAATTCACCTACCAGTCTGAATATAAAAATGTAATAATTTCTATTATAAAAAATAGAAATCTGAATGGGTGGAGACTGGCAGACTAGTATGACATGGCTCAGCTTGGGTTGAGACAGGAATTGGCCACCGTGTTCAATCAGTAGAAAAAAAAAAGATGAGAATACAGACGAAATCAGAATAGGTGCATTTACTTTAACAAGATCTGGCCAAGGGCTTTAGTGAGGAGAAATTGAAGGTAAACAAAACTCTTCTGTATTACAGAACTCCTCTGTAATTAGGTGAGACATTTACATATTTTAATAAACATACTATTAAGAAAAGTCTTTTTATATATGATGAGTTTTATCATTTGTGATACAGAAGTGTAAAAAGTCTTATTTCAGAAGGAGGTCAGTTTCAGTTTGCTGCCAGTTGTCTAGAAATCTCTTATTTTTAACAGTTGGCAGCATAACAAACACCATCCAACAACTTCACTAACGAAATGATAAACAACTGAGCTCAGAAAGCAAACACTCTCTCCAGAAAACATTTTATGGATTATTATTATTTTCAACTCAAAGGTACCACCTAATGAAGAGAAATTTGTACCAAATATTTTCATCAACAATACAGAAATTCAATTTATTCAACACACTTTATTTGAAAATTTACTGTGTGACAGACACTGGGCTAAAGTCTGGGAAAAAATTGTCACAGAATTTTGCTGTGAAGAATTAGAAGATCAGATCAGGAATCTTTCACAAAAGCCTGACAATTAGCAGTTATACCAAGCTACTCCAAAGGCAAGATTAAGTGGATAGTCATAGGATGGATGATAACATCCAAATTTTTTTTAATTTGATTGATTTTAGAGAGAGAGGAAAGGAGAGAGAGAAACAAGGATTTGTCGTTCCACTTAGTTATGCATTCATTGTTTGATTCTTGTATGTGCCCTGACAGGGGATCAAACCTGCCATCTGGGTGTATGGGAACAATGTTCTAACCAACTGAGCAACATGCACGTTTTAATAATAAATTCAGAAGCTAAAAGAAAGAGATACTGCATCTGGTTTCTTTAACAGTTTCTCTGTGGCAAAAAAATCTTATGATTCACATTACAAGGCAGTACATGGTAACCACAGGGTTCTAAAGGCAAGGTATTGAGGGCTTCCGGAAACAGGGCTGTGGTAGGCAGATTAATGACCCCCAAAGCGACCCCCTACAGATGTTCACATTCTAAACATTCTAATCCTCAGAACCTGTGAATGTATTAGTTTACAAGTCTAAAAGGACTTTGTAGATGCAAATAAATTAAGATTTGAGTTGAGATGAGATTATCTTGGATTATCCAGGTGGAAAGCAGATGGCAAGGGGGTGGGGGCCAGGGCTGCCTTGGAACAAAAAGTGCTGCTGTCCTTGATGTTAAGGAAGGAGCGACAAAACAAGGAGTATGGGGCAACCACTAGAAACACAAAGGAATGTATTCTCCCCTGGAGACTCCAGAAGGAAAACAGTTCTGCCAGGGGATGCCTTCACTTTTTTATTTTAGTTCTCTAAGACCCATTTTGCACTTTTGATCTCCAGAATTGTAAAATAATAAATTTGTATCATTTTAAGCCACCACTAAGTTCAAAACTAATTTAATGGCTGAGGAATGTCCATGGGAAATAACAATGAACTCTCCTTTGTAGAAATCTGAATGGGTGGAGACTGGCAGGTACAGCAGGCAGGAAGGAAGCAGAGGCACAAGTGTCAATAATGCAGCGTGACAATTGTAAAAAACAGGCACTAATTTTTTTACCCCCAATATTTCAGTGTTTATTTCCTAATAACAGGGACATTTTCTTACAGAATCAGAGTAATTATCAAAATCAGAAAAGTTAACATAATGCAATGCTATTATCTCATATAGAATCCATATTCACATTTTGCTAAGTCTCACAATGATGACTCTATAGCTATTTTAATGTTCCAGTTGCCTTTAGCTGTCATATTTCTTTATTCTCCTCTAATTCAAAAATTTCTTAGTCTTTGTTATTCATGACTTTGACATTTTTGAAGCATGAAGACCACTTGTTTATCTCTTGTGAATTTTTTTTTACAAAGCTAGGGTTTAGCACGTATTTTCTTTTAGTAGTTTGACAATAGAATATTACTTTAACCTACATGAATTGACATTCTTTAAGAAGAAAAAGTTGCGGGCTGACATAATTTAAAAATTATACTCGCATTTCTTCAGCTTTTTTAATTTAAATTTTTTTTCAATTACAGTTTACATTCAATAATATTTTGAATTAATTTCAGGTATACTGTATGGCCCTACTTCTTTGACAGACCTCTCTTTAAGATGTAGGGTTTTTATCTCCTACCCTGGGTCCCCTTTGGGTCCACCTTGACCAACACAAGGTGGAAATGCTGATGTATGACTTTTGAGGCTGGGTCACAGAAAGTCATACAATTTTTAGTAATAAATATGCTTATTTTAATATTCTTTTCCCACTCTGTGAAATTATAAATATAAATTATCACATCCTTTAAAGGAAATACCAGGAAGAATAAACACATTTCATCAAAGAAATAAATTAAGCTTCAATGAATTTAAGATTACAATTCAAACAAATTATGAGCAATTTTCCTTTTTTTTTAAAGGCAATGTACCAGTCTTTGGGCTTATTTTCTCACTAGGTTTAGCAGACATGTTCTGTCACCCTGTGTTTTGCTGTTTTTGTGTAACAAAAATTATTTTGAGTGACATTTCCTTCATTTGCTGCACCAAATAAAAAAAAAAAACAGTTTCTTCTCTTCAATCCAGAACCTAGGACTCAGGGCTGGCTCCAGCAATAATAATGATGATGATGATGATGATTTCCATGTGTTCCCATATTCCAGCCTTTACCATGACCCTTTTTAGACTTCCTTCTTCTACTCTATCACCTTTCAAATATTGATAAAATGAAAGATTCATCCTCTAACAAAACTTATTTGAACAAGAATGCCTCATCCATTCTTCTCATTTCTTTTGAGCTTAGGAAAACAATTTTTCCTTAGGACATTAGGCCATATCAACAGGCAACTCCAGAATTATTTGTGATAAAGTGCTTGTTCAACTTTGCTTAATTAAAAAGATGAACTTTTATTGGAACTTCAGTGAATATAATGTGTTCCTTGTGAAGGCATAATAGGTAGCGGCTTTACATTTAAAAAATCACTTGAAGCCTCAGATATAGAGTTCAGTTCAAGTGAGAAACCACCACAATGTGTTTTTTGCAGGTAGTTTACATCAGTGACTATAAAAGATATATGATTTAGACAGACATTTTTTGGAATTTTAAAAATTTTATATAATTTCAAAGTTAAGGATCTCTCATATATCTTTTACCCAGATTCACTAATAGTTTACATTTTGCCCATTTGCTCTACAGTAATCTCTATGTGCATGTATGCAAGTGTGTATGTATTTTTTTCTGAACCGTTTTATAGTAAGTTGATGATCTCATGTCCTTTTATTCCTAAATTCTTCAAAGTGTATTTCCCAAAAGAAAGACATTCTCTTACATGACAGCTATACTGCTGTCAATGATGTAGACAGACTTTTAATATCCATTTCTTCTTAAATTCCTGAGTGTCTTTTAAAAGAAATCTCAGAAAACATCGCTATGATCAGGTCAAACCTATAGGTGCTGCACGGTTTTTATACTGGTTAACTCTTGAGAGTAGAAAAGTCCTCCCTCCCCTATTTCAAATGTACAAATTTTGTCCTACGTTTCTTTTGTCCCTGCAAGTCCTGGGTTGGGGTGAAGGGAGGGCTGAGAGCTTCTGAATTCAAGACTAAAAGGAAGCCAAAAATGTGCCACATTTTGCCATGTATAATGTGTATCTTTTTGGCCAAAATTTTTAGGGAAAAATAAGGATATACATTAAACATGGATATAATGATTACATACAATGGGTATAACAATGGGTATAATAATCCTGTGTATAATGTGCACAGAAACATGGGTGCTCATTGCACATGGCAAAATACAGTAACTCATAAATCCACCGTGTTCATGCTTCACCACAATTTGGTCTGACTAGGTTTACTAAATCTCTCCAGATTTTTTTGAAAATGTCATCTAAAATGGTCCCAAACTGGATTTAGATTTTTATTGCATCTACACAAAAAATTAGGAAACTGTCACTTTTCTTTAGTGATGCAATTTTCACTTTAGGCAGATCTCTACAAGATTTATTTATGTATTTATGTATTTATCTATTTATGTATTTATGTATTTATTTATTTATTTACTGACTGACTTTGGAAAAGTATATTTCATGTTTGTCCAAGCTTTTAAGAAGCTATCACGTTCACGTTCCAGGAAAATGTCTTCTTTCTAATTTCTAACATTGTTTCTGCTTTCAGCTCAACTCCCTAATATGTTATTTCACTTGCTTCCACATCTATCAGGTCATACAAAATTTATGCTAACATTGTTTACCTATTTTTTAATTCCATCTGAATAACCTAGCCATCAAAATTAGTAGAATTAACTGTTTGTAGTGTCAAGTTTTGGCTATTTAAGAATCTAATGCACTGTATGTCCCCAAATACCATAATTTTAAAATAATTATTTTAAATGACAAAATGTCATTTTAAATGTTCAATAAAGGAAAATAGATTATTACTGAATAAGTTTCATTACATTTTGTACAAGAAATATGTAAGTTGTGTGGTTAGTTAAAGGCATTTGGTAGATAAGAAAAGTGCAATTAGAAGCATGGAATAGATAGGAAATTACTGAGCTGGAGCAGCTATTTTATTAGTGAAATTATTGAAATTTATAGAACATTAAATTGGTGGTATGTAGCATCCATAGACTGAGATTTTTTTCTAAAAGCAAAATTAATGAGTAATATCACTACATTGTCATGATTTACTTAATTTCATTTTACAATTGTCTATTGTATGTATTACACTTTATTTTTCTATACTGACTTTGTACCCTACATTTTTGCCAAACTTACTTATTCTACTAGATTTTTTGTAGGTTCCTTAGTGGATTATTTTTTGTTTTGTTCTTTTCTATTATTTTTATTTATTAATTAGAGAGAGAGAGACAGAGAGAGAAACACCAATTTGTTGTTTTACTTATTGATGTATTAATTGGTTGCTCCTTGTATGTGCCTTGACCAGCAATGGAACCCACAACCTTGGCATACAGGGATGATGCTCTAACCAACCTGGCTACCCAGCCAGGGGCCTACATTTCTTAATGTTTTCTTTGTAAACAATCATCTCATCTGTAAATAATGACAGCTTTATTTTTCATTTCTAATTTTTATGCCTTTTTTCTCTCCTTATTTCATTGGGTAGGAATTCTTTAACAATGTTGAATCAAAGTGATAAGAATAGGCATCTTTCTCTTACTCCTAATCTTAGAAGGAAAGTGTTAAGTATTTTACCATAAGCATGATATTAGCTGTAGATATGTCATAGATGTTCTTTATCAGGTTGCAGAATTTTTCTCCTATTTTTATTTTGCTTAGAAAATCCTCCATCTCACACATGGTTAACAAGTAGCAAAAAAAATCAAGACTACCTTGGAAAAATTTGGAGCATGTGAGGTTGCTATATCTTTTACCTTTTTTTAAAAAAAAATATTTATTTATTTTTAGAGGAAGGAGAAGAGGGAGAGTAACATTAATCAGTTGCTTCTCACTTGCAACCTGGCATGTGCCTCGACCAGGAATCAAAGCAGCGACGCTTCAATTTTCCAGATGACATCCAACCCACTGAATCACACCAGGCAGGGCTCTTTACCTTTTACCTTTTAGTCTCACACAAACCTTTACCCTGTGGAACTAAAGATATATCCTAATCAGAAAGTAATCTACAGTACTGAATGTACTTCCAAGCAAGAAGCTTCTACAGACAGTTAAACTCCCAGAAAAATACCACCAAAGTCCAAAAGGTCTTCCAGCTTTTAGAATCCACTTAATCTCCCTATCCAAGTCCTACCTTTAATCTAGTGAATGAAAGGAGAATGGGAAAAGCAAATAGAATTAGGTTTCCCAGCTGTTCTGGTGTTTTAAATGTGAAGTGTACTGCATGGATCTATGAACATGTGGTGAGAATGTAGGTAAAGTGGTTAAAAGAGCCTGGTCTGGCAGTAAGGAGACCTGCTTTCTGTTCTGTGTTCCATTTCTTTATAGCCATTTGATCTTGGAGAAAGCTCCCTGGCAACCTCCCTGGCCCCAGTATCCTCATCTACAAAATACATGAATTGAATCAATATATGAACTCCAAGTGCCCTCTGATATTCAGGACTACTTGATTCTAGATTAGAACAATGAAATATACAGAAAGACTGATGGTTACAAAATGACAAATCTGCTAGATAACAAATGCAAATACTCTGTGCAACTGTTTACTAGATAACTGGAGCCACATTCACCACAAGGTTATCAACCTAGGTTGTGACCTTAGATATGCATTTTTCTGCTCTGCATTTATCTCCTCTGCTGGATCACTGCTTCCTAGCTAGTAAGAAATTAATAACATGGGGTTTACAATTCTCACACAGGAAATAGAAAGTGTTCCCCTGCAGCTTTTACAGGGAAGTAGGTAGAAAAATCTTGTTATAGTACTGCCCAGGCAGGGGTGAGGTAGCAAAGTAGGGGAAACCGGAAGCAGAAAGGGCTCCTCACTATAATGAGGGAAAAAGCAAAGGTAACTCACCTGCCTTAATGGGAGTGCTTAGCTAATTTCCTGGAGATCCAAGATGCCCCATGAATACAAAATAAAAATAATTAGTACCAGGCTGTTCAGTTAATAGTTACAAATCAGCAGTTTCAAGTTGCATCATTTTTCTGTCGAAACCAGCAGGGACCTGGCTTTCTTGGGACAGTGCTTATTTTAGGAATTTGCAACTGAATGCATGGATGGTGAAAATATAGGAAAAGGGCCAATTTGCTTACAGAAGGGCACAGGACACACTAGTCTAGCTCTAGGCAGTATGACATAGTATTTACAAGAACAGGTCACAGAGTCCAACCATCTGGGATTTGAAGCCTCAGATTGGAAATAGGATTCAGACCCCTCCCTTCCAGCTGGGTGACCTCAAGGAAACTATTTACCCTCTTTGTACCTCAATTTTCTCATCTGTAAAAATGGCTGTGTCAGTAGTATCTCTTCATAGGGTATTTATGAAGATTAAATGAGATAATGCAGATAAAGCATTAGAATAGTGTTTGGCACATAGTAAGTATTCAATAAAATTAGGTGTCATTATTATAAGAGTATTGAGAGGATGCTTAAGACATAAGGTAAATGCACACTAGGGTAAAGTTTCACTAAAAACTCATTTAAACAGTCCAGGGACTCAAGGGTTAGGTGTGCTCCATAAGCACAGGACTACATGCAAGAATTTGAGTGAAAATGCTGCTTCCTTCATTTTTTTTCTCCAGTCACTGACTTCCTCTGATTCATCCTTCTCACATGGCTATGTACATGATGAAAGGGCTTGAAATTTGGAGTCAGATAGTTGATGAGTCCTAACTCTGTTACTTACTATTGTGCCCTTGGGCAAATTAGCCAGCATTCCTCAGTTTCTCCACCTGTAAACTGGAGAAAACAAGTGTGAGGGTAAAATAAGTTAGGCAGTGAAAGAGAAATACCATATGACCTCACCTATAACTGGAACCTAATGAACAAAACAAACAAGCAAGCAAGATACAACCAGAGACATTGAATTAAAGAACACACTTTAGAGAGAGGAGCAGGGAGAGGATAATGGGGGGGAAATAAGGGAAGGTCCATCAAGGAACATGTATGAAGGACATGTGGACAAAGTCACAGGGGGTAGGTTTGAGGGTGGGAGGTGGGGATGGGTGGGGTGAAAATGGATACAACAGTACTTAAACAACAACAAAAAAGTGTGAGGATGAAAGTGATAAGAAAGAAACCTAGTGCATAATGGGCATTTTATAATATTTTTCATAATGGGGTACAGGGTAAGAGGTTAGGGAAGATGCCTCAACTACATTTTTTTAAAATTGTTATTCAAGTACAGTATTCTGTCGTTTACTCCCATCCCATCCACCCCCCCAGTGCTCCCCACCTCCCTCCCATTCCCACCCCCCTTAGTTTTTGTCCATGTGTCCTTTATACTTGTTCCTATAATCCCCTCCCTTTTTCCCTGAAATTCCCTCCCCTCTCCCCTCTGGTTACTGTCATCCCCTTTTCTATTTCAATGTCTTTGGTTATATTTTGCTTGCTTGTTTATTTTGTTGCTTAGGTTCCTGTTAAAGGTGAGATCATATGGTATTTGTCTTTTACTGCCTGGCTTATTTCACTTAGCATAATGCTTTCCAGTTCCATCCATGCTGTTCCATAGGGTAGGAGCTCCTTCTTTCTTCCTGCCACATAGAATTTCGTTGTGTATATGTACCATAGTTTTTTGATCCATTCATTTACTGATGGGCACCTAGGTTGCTTTCAACACTCGGCTATTGTAAATTGTGCTGCTATGATAATCGGGGTGCATAGGTTCTTTTGGAATGGTGTTTCAGGGTTCTTGGGATATAATCCTAGCAGTGAAATTGCTGGGTCAAAAGGCAGTTCCACTTTTAGTTTTCTTAGAAAATTCCATACTGTTTTCCATAGTGGTTGTACCAGTCTGCAATCCCACCAACAGTGAACTAGGGTCCCCTTTTCTCCACAACCTCTCCAACACTTGTTGTTTGTTGCTTTCTTTATGATGGCCATTCTGACCTGTGTGAAGTGGTATCTCATTGTGGTTTTAATTTGCATTTCTCTGATGGCTAGCGATATTGAGCATCTTTTCATGTGTATCTGAATCCTCTGTATGTCCTCCTTGGAGAAATGCCTGTCCAAGTCCTTTGCCCATTTTTTAATTGGGTTGCTTGTCTTCTTGGAGTGGAGTCGTGTAAGTTCAGTGTATATTTTGGAGATTAAACCCCTGTCTGAGGTATCATTGGCAAATATATTTTCCCATATAGTTGGGTCTTTTTTTTATTTTAATGCTGTTTTCTTTAGCTGTACAGAAGCTTTTTATTTTGATGAGATCCCATTTGTTTATTCTTTCCTTTATATCCCTTGCTCTGGGGGACATATCAGTAAAAATGTTGCTGCGTGAGATATCTGAGATTTTCCTGCCTATGTTCTCCTCTAGGATTTTAATGGTGTCACGGCTTATATTTAAGTCTTCTATCCATCTTGAATTTATTTTTGTGTATGGTGTAAGTTGGCGCTTGAGTTTCATTTTTTTGCACATAGCTGTCTAGTTCTCCCAACACCATTTGTTGAAGAGACTATTTTTACTCCATTTTATGGTGTTGCCCCCTTTGTCGAATATTAACTGGCTGTAGTGACTTCGGTTTATTTCTGGGCTCTCTGTTCTGTTCCATTGGTCTATGTGCCTGTTTTTATGCCAGTACCAGGCTGTTTTAATTACAGTGGCCTTGTAATACAGTTTGGTATCAGGTATTGTGATCCCTCCTACTTTGTTCTTCCTTGTCAAAATTGCAGCTGCTATTTGGGGTCATTTATGGTTCCATATAAACTTTTGAAGTGTTCTATGTCTGTGAAATATGCCATTGGTACTTTGATAGGTATTGCATTGAATCTGTATATTGCTTTGGGTAATATGGACATTTTGATGATGTTAATTCTTCCAATCCATGAACACGGGATATGTTTCCATTTGCTTGTGTCTTCCTTGATTTCATTCTTCAGTGTTGTGTAGTTTTCTGCATACAGGTCTTTTATCTCCTTGGTTAGGTTTATCCCTAGGTATTTTATTTTTCTTTTTGCTATATCGAATGGGATTTTTTTCTTGATTTCTGTTTCTGCTGTTTCATTGTTGGTATACAAAAACGCCTTTGATTTCAGGATATTGACTTTGTATCCCACTGTTTTGCCAAATTCATTTATTAGGTTGAGCAGTTTTTGCGTATAGTCCATAGGATTTTCCATGTACACTATCATATCATCTGCAAACAGTGACACTTGTTTCCTCCTTTCCAATTTGGATGCCTTTTATTTCCTTTTCTTGTCTGATTGATGTGGCTAGAACTTCCAAAACTATATTGAATAGAAGTGGTGAAAGTGGACAACCTTGTCTTGTTCCTGATCTTAGTGGAAAAGCTTTTAGTTTTTGTCCATTGAGTATGATGTTGGCTGTAGGTCTCTCATATATGGCCTTTATTATGTTGAGGAATGCTCCCTCAATTCCCACTTTGCTGAGTGTTTTTATCATAAA
>PVKM010000934.1:8568-39379 GCA_004027735.1 Carollia perspicillata | reverse complement strand
GGATATGATCATGTGATTTTTGTCTTTGCTTTTGTTTATATGATGTATTACATTTACTGATTTGTGAATTCAACTACATTTTTTAATGAATGTTTGTTTATACACAATTCTCATTACCCTGTCATCTGAACAGCCTTGTAAAGCAGTTGCCTAATCACAGGTGGGATTTATTATGTCCCAAATATAGTGCTGTTCACCTTTAGTGTGCTAGGACCTGTAAATAAATATTACTTCCTCAGGGCACACAGAATCTCGACATTCAAGCTTTGAGGCATGAGAACATTTTATAACTCAGAAAAAGAAAAAAAAACTTTTCTCTTTTTTAACTTTAGTGTATTTAAAAGTTACCCTGAGGCAGCAATGAGAAAGAGTGACATGCAGGAATGTATATGAAACTCACAGACATAATGTTGAGTGAGGAGAAAAAATACAGACACTAAAAGAGTACACGCTGTATGATTCCACTTACATAACATTTAGGAAAAGGCAAGACCACTCTATGAACTGACAGCAGAATTGTGATCCCGTTTGTTGGGATACTGCATGGGAGAGAGAATGAGGAAGGCTTCAGGTATTTTGGAAATGTTCTAAACCTCGATCTGGATTATAATGCAGTTAAGCACATGTCTCAAAATTATATCAAGCTGTATGCTTAAGATTTATGCACTTTACTGCATGAGTGTTACACCTCATTAAAAAATGTCCTGGGAAGATGCTGCCATTACTATTTCCCTTTAATTTGCCAGTGGTGGGAATGGGGACGAGGAGGATAGTGGGGGGATCCTGTATATGTTTCTGGTTGTAGACCAAAGCCTTCATTTGGATAATTACTTTTAATTTAGCAGAAAAGACCTGATGCCGCAACAGTGTGATTCAGCTCCCTGCTTTCCCACAGCACTCTATGAAATGAAGGCCCAGCAGGGGTATATATGTATTTCTTTTTTTCATATATAAAGGGCTTATAAATAGCAATACCAACCTCAGTGCCAGGCATTTCCTGTCGAATTAATAGCCAGCTGGGGTTAACGGTCCTTGATTTGACTTTGAGCCATCAACTCTTTTTACTGCTCATTAATTCCCAGAAAGTATTGTGTGCCTTGATGGTTATTGCTTAAATACATTAAAATCAAGTTAAGGGTCTGACTTAATGTTTAGCTGTGATAATGTAAAACACAAGGAAGTGCTCCCAGTGGAGACACATTCACTGTTATATATTTTCATTTAACTAATTGTCTAATTTTCTTCTACATTTTTGAATAGCACAATGGAGTGAAGTATGTGCAAATTTTTGCAGATGTTGTTTCCTGTGTGTGTGTGTGTTTAATATTCATAACTAATCAAACAGGACCTGCATAGAAACCTCAATAAAACACTATACTATGGATTCATCATTTCAGTGAAAGTTTTCTATTTGGATAGAAGTGTTACATGAGAAAATAGTTTATTAAAATGTAAGTATCCATTCTGCATAAATTTAGCATTTATTCACAAAAGCAAGAGCTTGTGGTTGGGGTGGGCCCAAGGGAGGTCTGGAACATGGGGAGCAGCCCTTCAAAATAGTATTTTCTATGTGCCTCTTTGGCGGATAGAAAAAACCCTTCTTAGAGCTTTCTCTTCACTGCTGCCCTAGTAGATGAGAATCATCTTAAGGCAATTTGAAGCAGTTATTAGAATACAACAGCATACACATTTCTAATTTTCAAAATCCCATCCTTAATTCAATAAAATGAGTATTTGTTGTAAACTTCTTTGCAAGAGGTAAACTGCCTTTCTGCAAGGCAGGGCAGGGGAGAGATTGTTAACTATGAAGCCCGTTTCTTTGGTAGCTCACCATCAAGGGAGACAGACAGATAGAGTTCCAGACAAGAATACAGGGCAGAATACATTCATTTCTATAATCAAGGGAAATAACACATACTTTAGGAAAACAATTGATTTGAACAGAGCAAGATTCATAAAGATCACCTGTATTATGAGAAGTGTAAGCATTGGAGTATTTCTCAATTTCTTGTATGAATCAAGTTCCAAAGAATGAATGTGACTTGATGTGCAAGGCTCACAAATAAAGGATACTTTGTTGGAAAATATTTTGAGGGCTAATTGAGTGCCTCAAAATTTATCTGAATGACTAGGGATGTGGGGTGACTTGTCAAAAATTCAAATTCACTAACCCCACTCAAGAAATTAAATTGTAATATATGGGGGTGGGGCCCAGGCACCTTGTTTTAAACAAGAGCCCCTGGTGATTTTTTAGTTCAGTGAAGTGTGAAATCACTGGGGTCTGTCAAATCTACAAAAATTGTTTTGACCTATACCAATTCAGAAAAATTAAAAATCACAAATAAACCACCATCATCACTACCAACATAACACCTTGTCTTGGGAGGAGCTATATCCTTACCTGCCAAAATGTCCCCAATAATTTTCCAAATGGTTTTATAATTTGTGGTTTGTATTTAGCTTCTTAAAGGCAAGGACTATTTCTAATTTACTCATAACTTCCTGTGGCCCTTACACTGTGTGGCACACCAGTGATATGTTCAATTGATATTTGATAAGTTGAATCAAATATCAAATATTTGATAAATTAGTGCAGAAAATTTCATATTTCAACAGCTAGCACCCTTCTTTTAAAGTTTCCCCATGATCAAAACACTCATTCAAAATAGACATTAACCTGACAATGGACTGATTTTTGTAAGATTGGCAATTACTGGGACATGTATGCATGTGCAAGATCTCTGGTTTGAATGCCATACCTGGTAGAGGTAAAACCTGGTAACTTCACACATAGGATGGACAAGATTAACATGCAACATGTATATCAGAAAAATTGAAAACAATTGTCTGTGTAATTAGGAAGAATAAAACTCGGGTTTACGTTAAAGTGAAATGTGTCTACATGGACAATTAAAAGTGAAATTCTATTATTCTGTTTCTCCCTCTCCTTCTCTTGCTCCTCCTCCTCCTCCTTCTCCCCCTCCTCCTCCTCCTCTTGTCTTCTTCTTGTCCTTCTCCTTCCCCTTCTTCTTGGACTGGGGATCAAACTCTCAAACTTTTGGTATACGGCCAACACTCCAACCAACTAAGCCACCCAGATAGGGCCACTTCTATTTTCTTTGGGTAAATATTTCTCTGGTAAATATTTCACTTGATGTGGGTCTCCCCATTCATAGTACACCTTAAGGAGCTTATACCCCTTGCCACCAAACTGAGTTGTGCCCCTTTGGTAAAATAAAGGATTTTAATAGCTATTTAAGAAAAACACAGAAGCAAGGGAAATGCTAAGTGAAAAAGAATTTTTAAATAATTTAAAATATTGTGTTTTGGTTTATTTATGTACTTTATTTTCTTAAATATTCAGGAGTTAACTGCCAACATACACTGTGGTCAGTTTACCATGAAAACTTGGAGACATGTTTATACCAAGAAGAAAAAGTGCCATTTAACTGGTATAATTGACTCTTTCCCATTTCCCAAGTGTTTTTTTTCCCAGCTGGCCAAGTTATTTTCATCACATTCTTTTTTATCTTAAGTTCACATAACCCCTAAAATCTGAATCTAGGGCAAAAGAGAAGAGAGCAGACCATCGATTCATTGATGTCTCACTGTTGGTTTTGATTTTAGAAGGTCAATGCCCTGTGGGCCAAATTTGTTCAAAGGACAAACACACAATAATGAGATAGTGTTTCCTCCTTTTAAAAAAATCCAACCAGCGCTATTTTAACACAGCTAAGTAACAGTGGGGAGTTGTAATGTATATTTTTAAAAGTAAGTCTCTGTGTAGTTTAGAGTCATTCTATAATTATGTTTCAAATAAATTATGACCTTTAAAATATATAATAATATTGTTGATACTTTGGATAAATGGCTCCTGTTTCATTTTTAATATGTCATTAACTTAACATTACTAAAACTTTAATCATGCTTTAAAAACTTTCCAAATGGAAATGAAATAATATTAGTCATTTACAATAGAGCAATGCATTTCTGTTATGCTAATTTAATAGAGCATTTATATCATGAAAATTATTTTGAATATAAAATTGTAATCTAGTTCTACTGGCTAAAAATGAGAAAAAATCCAAATAGCAGGTTTGTGGTAAGGTAACAAATGTGAAAAGCAGAGTGTTTTCTTATGTAGGCACTGTAGTACCTTGAGGAAAAAGTTTAAAAATGCATTTTTGGAAAGAAGAGGGAACTAAAGGAAGTGTGTGTGTGTGTGTGTGTGTGTGTGTGTGTGTGTGTGTGTAAAATAAAAACAATTCCTAATAGCCTAAACTTATTCCTCGGTGTTCAAAATATTTAATTATAAAGAGAATCGCTCAGAGCTATTACATTTATTGATTAGCTAAATTCATTTTGATGCCACTCTTCACAAGTACATAATGCTTTGGGGTTTTACAGTATGCAAAAGATGTCACTTACAGCTCTCACCAATAATAATTGTATATGTTGCTACAGATGTCATCAGGTAGATGATGCTGTGTCTCTATTTTCAGTGTTGGTTAACAACCAACTTTATAAGAGTGTGGACATCTGAACATGCTCTGGATCTCTTATGTTTTCCAAAGCTCCCTACCTGCCGTATGACCTCTTGTAATCTTTTAGTATTCATGCTGATTACCTAGTTGCCAAATTTCACTTGGGAAATGGGGAAATTATTTTTGTCTCCTTAAGGTGTTCCTTGAAACCATTTTATCACTTGATTTATGCCAAGAAGTGGACCACCAGTACACTTATCACAGAAGTTCACAATCCTGGAAAGCTTCAAGCATCATTAACTCCCAGAAGTTGTGTATTCAGTTTGAACATCTGTGCCCTATTCTAGGGAGAGGATTTCTAGCTTTGGTCAGAGCCTAGATTAGAAAAACAAAAGGTTTTCAGATCCATTACAAGATGGAGCCAACTATAGGGCCAAAAGCAGAGTGTGGAAAAGGGACAAAGTATGAGGAGTAAAAGAAGTAGGAAAGACAAGAGAAAAACAAGAAAGGAAATGTAGAAGAAAGGAGAGACAAAAGAAGGAGTTGAAGGAGAGGACAAGAAGTTAAGAGAAAAGGAAAAAAAGGTGAATCAGAGAAGAGGGGAAGAAAGAAAAGGAAAAGAAGGCTTAACACGCTTGCTCCCCTGGGACTCAGGACACCTAGAAATTTCACCTTCCCTTAGCCAAGTGCCTCTCAACAGGTCTTGTCTGACTATGGCACACAGCCCTTGTTCTTTTTTGTTTCAACCCGTGACTATTGATTCAAGCATGGGTTTTTACTTGGGCAAATGTCCCATAACAATTAGTTGAATGGTAGTTCCAAAAGTCTTCAGCAGCAACTTGGGCTCTAATCAACCTGGAAAATTCTCCTGACACAGACCTAGTGAGAAAAAAAAATCTGCTCTCTGGAGTGAAAAACACATAGGTAAAGAAAGGCAGGTTCTTTACAGGTATCAAAACCTTCAGGTTCTAAAAAAAACATTTATTTTAAAAATTAAGTTAGGAAAAAAGTATAGATGACCTGGGTTTACATTGAAAAAATGTTTAAAATCTTTGAGTTTTAGGAATAGACTTTTGGAACAGAACATGAAAAACTAAGAGATTGGATGATTTAAGATCAAGTACAGAAATTCCTAATAGTCCTTGAAATGGCATAGTGGAGACTACTCCAAAAGAACCTCCTTTTCAGAGGTTTACCTTCATCCAGAAACACCTGTGCTGGAATTAAAATCTGGTCTCAGAAAAACACCCAGGAACCCAGTAACACTGTTTAATATTATTTCCATGTGAGACTAAATTAACATTAATCTGTAAAACGAAACACAACAGACAAAAAAATAAGCAAAACCAAAATAACAACCAGGAGGGATTATTAAAATTGTAATGAAATTTGGTTCCAAATGGAACCCAAAGGAATTCAGGAATTCAGGAATTTCAGTTACTAAAACTCATCATGCTTGTGGCTATTGGTTAGCCTTGTGTAGAATAAGGCATAAGACATCTGAATACTGTCTTTCTGCATAAATGGAAGATCCCAACCAACATGTAATTTAATTATTGGCAGGAAGGACCCTCCTGCTGACTGAGCACAGTAACCTTCCAGGAGTAGATGCAGATTGAGGGAGCAGCATTGGAAGGTAGCAGAGAAGAGGACCAACCAAGTAGTGGTATATCAAGAAATCGACCCCAAGTCTGGGGCAATATTTTTATTAAAATTTATAATATTTCTTAATGAACAGGAGTTTGCCAGATTGTATTAGGTGACTCTCTCATTTTTTTCTATCTGTCCTTTCTTTTACTGTTCTGATGAGTCTAAAAATCATGGGTCCTCCTACCTAAAAAGGATAGAAACATTTCAAATAACCAACCTAACCCTATGCCTACAAGAACTCGAGGAACAACAACAAATACATCCCAGAGCTAGTAGAAGGAAGGAACTAACCAAGAGCAGAGCAGAATTAAATGACACAGAGACTAAAAGCACAATTCTAAGGATCAATAAATCCAGGGCCTGGTTCTTTGAACAGATAAACAAAATTGACAAGAATTTAAGCAGATTCATCAAGAAAAAAAAAGAGAGAAGAACCAAATAAACACAATCAGAAATGAAAGAGGAGAGATTACAACTGATACAACACAAATACAAAGGATTGTAAGATATTACTACAAACAACTATGTGCCAAGGAATTTGAAAACCTGGGTGAAATGGAAAGATTCCAAGAAACATATAATCTTCCAAAACTGAATGAAGAAGAAGCGGGAAGCCCAAACAGACTGATAACAGCTGGTAAAATTGAAGGATTAATCAAAAAACTCCTGGCACAAGATGGTTTCACAAGAGAATTTTATAAAACATTTAACAAAGATCTAACCCCTGTCTTTCACAGATTATTCCAAAAAATCCAGGAAGACTCCCAAACAGATTTTATGAAGCCAGCGTCATCCTAATCCCCAAATTAGATAAAGACACAAAAAGAAAGAAAACTACAGGCCAATATTATTGATGAACATAGATGCTAAAATCCTAAACAAAGTACTGGCAAACTGCATCCACTGATACATTGAAAAGACTATCCACCATGATGAAGTGGGATTCATCCCAGGGATGCAAGGATGGTACAATATTCACATATCAGTACATATAATACATCACATAAACAAAAGGAAAGAAAAAAACTCATGTGATCACATCAGTAGATGCAGAAAACACATTTGATAAGTTACAGCACCCACCTATGATAAAAACACTCAGCAAAGTGAGAGTAGAGGAAGCATACCTTGTATAAGGCCACATACAAGAAACATACAGCCAACACCATATTAAATGGGCAAAAACTAAAAACTTTCCCACTAAGATCAGGAACAAGACAAGGATATTTGCTTTCACCACTTCTATTCAACATAGTATTGGAAGTCCTACCCACAGCAATCAGACAAGAAAAAGAAATAAAAGGCATCCAAATTGGAAAGGAAGAAACAAAACTGTCATTGTTTGCAGATGACATGATCGTGTACATAGAAAATCCTATAGACTCCACCAAAAAACTACTGGACTTAATAAGTAAATTTGGTAAAACAGTAAGATACAAAGTCAATATTCAGAAATAGTAGACATTTTTGTACATCAACTATGAAATATCAGAAACACAAATCAGAAAAAAGTTCCATTTGCTATAGCAACAAAAAAAAAAATTTACCTAGGAATAAACCTAACCAAGGAGGTAAAAGACCTGTACTGACGTCTACACAACACTGAAGAAAGAAATTAAGGAAGACACAAACAAATGGAAGCATACACCATATTCATGGATTAGAAAATTAACATCATCAGCCCTGGCTGGTGTAGCTCAGTGGATTCAGTGCAGGCCTGTGAAGCAAAGGATTGTGGTTCGATTCCCAATCAGGGCACATGCCTGGGTTGCAGGCCAGTTCCCAGCAGGGGACACATGAGAGGCAACCATACATTGATATTTCTCTCCCTCTCTCTTTCCCTTTCCTTCTAAAGATAAATAAATAAAATCTAAAAAAATAAAATAAATTTAAAAAGATTTTTAAAAAAGAAAGAAAATTAACATCATCAAAATGTCCATACTACCAAAAGCAATTTATATACTCAATGCAATCTCTATTAAAATACCAATGACATATTTCACAGATATAGAATAAACATTTCAAAAATTTATATGGGACCATAAATGACCCTGAATAAGCTGAGCAATCTTGAGAAACAGGAACGAATTAGGAGGGGTCACAGTACCTGATGTCAAACTGTATTACAAAGCCACAGTGATCAAAACAGTCTGGTATTGGCAAAAGAACAGACACATTGATCAATGGAACACAATAGAGAGCCTAAGTCCTGGCTGGTGTAGCTCAGTGAATTGAGCATGGACCTGCAAACTGAAGGGTCATAGGTTCAATTCCCAGTCAGAGCACATGCCTAGGTTGTGGGCCAGGTCCCCAGTAGGGGGTGCACGAGAGGTAGCCACACATTCATGTTTCTTTCCCTCTCTTTCTTCTTCCTTTCCCCTCTCTCTAAATGTAAATAAATAAAATCTTTAAAACAAGAATAGAGAACCTGGAAATAAATCCAAGTCTCTATGATCCATTAATATTTGACAAAGTGGGCAGAAGCATAAAATGGGGTGAAAACAGACTCTTCAACAAATGGTGTTGGGAAATCTGGACAGCTATATGCAAAAAAGTGAAACTTGACCACCAACTTACATCACACACCAAAATAAACTCAAGATTGATAAAAAACTGAAATATAAGTTGTTACACCATCAATGTCCTAGAGGAGAACATAGGCAGGAAAATCTCAGATATTCCGCATAGCAATATTTTCACTGATCTATCCCCTAGAGCAAGGGACATAAAGGAAAGAATAAACAAATGAGACTTTATCAAAATAAAAATATTCTGCACTGCTAAAGAAAACATCATTAAAATGAAAAGGGAACTAACCATATGGGAAAATATATTTTCAAATGATACCTTGGACAAGGGTTTGCTCCCCAAAATATAGAAAGAGCTCAAATCCAGGAAGACACACAACCCAATTAAAAAATGGGCAAAGGACATGAACAAACACTTCTCCAAAGAGGACATACAGAGAGCCCAGAGACATATGAAAGGATGCTCAGCATCACAAGCCATCAGAGAAATGCAAATTAAATCCACAATGAGATACCACTTCCCACCAATCGGAATGGTCATCATAACCAAATCAACAAATAGCAGATGCTGGCAAGGTTGTGGAGAAAAGAGAGCCCTAGTACACTCTTTGTGGGAATGCAGACTGGTGCAGCCACTGTGGAAAACAATATGGAATTTCCTCATAAAACTAAAAATGGAACTGCCTTTTGACCCAGCAATTCCATTGCTGGGATTTTATTCTAAGAATCCTGAAACACCAATTCAAAAGAGCCTATGCAGCCCAATGTTCATAGCAGCAAAATGTACAATAGCCAAATGCTGGAAGCAACCTAAGTGCCCATCAGTAAATGAGTGGATCAAAAAACTATGGTACATTTTTCAGTGGAATACCATGCAGCAGAAAGAATGAAGGATCTCGTACCCTTTACAAAAGCATGGATGGATTTGGAGAGCATTGTGCTAAGTGAAATAATCCAGGCGGTGAAAGACAAACACCATATGATCTCACCTATAAGTGGAACATAATCAACAAAAGAAACAAGTATCCAAAATATAACCAGAGACATTGAAATATAAAACAATCTGACAGTAACCAGTGGGGAGGGTAAGGGGGATAAAAGGGGAAACAGGAAGGATAGTCAAGGAACGTGTTTAAAGGACACATGGATAATGCAAAAGGTTGTAAGATCAAGCATGTCAGGTGGGGATGGATAAGGTGGTGGACAGTAGTAGGTGGAAAATGGAGACAGGCATACTTGAACATTAAAAAAATAAAAAATCATGGGTCCTGATCATAAATTCTCAAGGCTTTCCAGAGGGTGAAAAGACAGAAGCAGAAATAAGGGATTTTTATCCATCTTTTGGGTCATTACAACATTATTATTAAAAAATAAAGAAGTACATACATATATACATACATAAAAATACTTCCATCATTCTAATTTATTCCTGAAATGACAGAAGGGTAGTTTAGACATATTGGTTCTCAGGTAGGGCTTGGAAACTCTCCCAGAATATCTCCTAGAAAGTGGGTACCATTTACTTGAGGGATAATCTTACCAATGTGATTAATGTATAGCAACTTCATGCAGCCACAGGCTGCCCACACATTTGGTCAAATATTATTCTGGGTGTGTCTGTAAGTGTGTTTCTGGATGAGATTAACCTTTGAATCCACAGACTGATTTACTCCCTCCTTAATGTGGGCAGGCTTCATCTAATCAATTGAAGAACTGAATGGAACAAAAAAACTGAGTAAGAGGGAAGTTGGCCTGCCTGACCACTTCAGCTCTGAAATCAGCCTTCTTCTTTCATCACAGGGCAACTTACACCATTGGCTTTCCTGATTCTCAGATCTTAAGACTCCAACTGCAATTATACCACCAGCTCTCATGGGTCTTTTAGCTTGCCAACTGCAGATCTTGGGAATTCTCAGTTTCCATAATTATGTGAGCCAATTCTTAATGATAAATCAATCTCTTTCTCTCAGTCTCTATCTGTATCTATATATAGTCTCCCATCGGTTCTCTTTTTCTGGAGAACCCTGATTAACATAACTACTTTGGAGCAATTGTGTTATGATACAGGAAAGAATAGGAAGTTAACATTGGAAGTTAATAAAATGTCTCAGTGCACAGACCGTGGAGGATAGTCATAAGGGTCACTGAACTGGTCCAGCTCTGGTCACAGTTGTAACCATGAAGCAGTGGGGGGTGGAGGAGGGGCAGAACCAATGGGTCCCATGATGTTCGAGTTACTGTTCTATCTTGGAAGATGGAAGGCACCTGATACTGGTGTTCCCGCAGCATCGTGTCAGTTATTTAGTAATCTTCGTGTTCAGAGTACAACCCTCAGGAACAAACCCATAACCAAAATGGACTCTGAAGTCTGAGGCTGTCTTGCATGGTGGAGGCCGCAAGAATGGTCAAGATGCTAAATGGAAAATTTCACCAGATATACTGTCTTACTAAGCACTCAGAGAAAAAGCAGTAAGTAATGAAACAAAGAAGGAATGTGGTTAAGAGCTAACCTACTCTAAAGATCAGGGCTCTAAATGGAAACTAAGAGATGGAGAGAAGACAAAATGCTCCAATACTGGTACTCTTGCCTCTATGATCCTTGGGCCCAGTTATTTTTGTTTCTGTTGGGACTGGAAGGTTGGTACACATAAAACTTGGGCCTTCTTGGATAGATACCTCAGGGACATTATACATTAATTTTCAGTTCTAATTTATAGGTATTCTATCTCCATGATTTTGTCTTATTTTCACCCTTAGATGCATCAATGAAATTTTATATCAGTTGGACTAATCTTCCCTGTTTACAGACAATAAGGGCCCATAATTCTTAACCATTTATTTTAAAGATGAAAGCATTTTCTACATCTCAATCCTTGTTAATTTCTTAGGTTAAAAAGGTATCTGTAAATTTTGTCTGATAAATCTTCCATTTATTCTCCTCTTCTCCTTCAATATGCCAATCAAGCTGTCAGCTTGCTTTCTCTGCAGATTCATAACACTTCACCTTCAGTCTCATTAACTGATTTGCCTCTTGTTTCACATGAAGAAAACTTATCTCAACACTTAAAACCCTGGGAGTTACAATTCAGAACTTCTTCAGCTGTCTTTTGGAATTTCAGCTCCCACTGCTTGTTCTTTCTTTCTGCCTTTCAGATAGAAAATTTTCCATTCTCTTTTAACCACCTTTTGTTGACCCCATCTTGAAATATGAAGTAAGATTTACACTCATATTTTAGCTTTTATATGTGTCAATTTTAAAAAATAGTTTATTTTAATGTATTTTTCCATTAAACTTCTTTCCTTTGGGACCCTATTTGGATTTTGTGAAAATTAGCATAAAACTCTAGACAATTTGCTTAGAAATACTCTTCCTCTTCCCCATTAGGGTAAAAAACACTACCCCATTAATATTTTATACATTCACAATTGAAAATGTAATATGTATCCTGGAGTACTATTGAACCCAGACTACCTTAAAGTAGGACTGGCAAATCAAAAGCAGAGTAAGTGCAAATCATTCTAAGAGAATTCATGTATGCAGATGGCCTTCAGTGTGATACTTGGTAAGCACAGTTTAAGTTAATGTAGCAATTTTATCACTAAAAACAAAACAAAACAAAACTATGATTCTAAAAATTAACACTGGGTTGTGGTTAAGAAGGCAGTTTTAGAGTCAGATGGTCTAGTTCAGAATCCTGGCTTTACTATTAACTTACTGTATAATTTAGGATCAGTTACTTCTCAGGGTTTCAATTTCTTATCTGTAAGACAGGAGAAAAGACAAATACCTCCCAAAGTTCTCTTGAGATGAGATGTTCTCTTAACTAAGATGAGGCATGTCAAATACTTAACGTATTGCCAGAAAGATGGCACTCCCTTAGAGGAAGGAAGCTGACTGAATTTGTGTTCTCCCTAAAGCAGATGCTGAGACAAAATTTTGAGTTCAAATACTTTATCTGGGAGACAGTCCCAGGAAACACTGGCAAGAGAGTGTGGAAGTAAAACAGGGAAGGAAAGGCAGCCAACAAATGGTGTAATATCAAGTATGTTATCACTTTGGACAACTATGGCTCAGTCCCACTGTGGACCTCTGGGAGACTGTTGAGCATACATCTCAGAACTGTACCCATGTCTACTGTCACGGGGGTAGAGAACTGCATTTTTATAGGTGAATTGCTGATGACTGTGCCAAGAGTACTTCCCAGGAGGAGGGAGACACTGTCTCTGCCTTTATAAACCTTGCATTTAAACAGCACTAGGTTGAAGATCTTGAAATTCTTACAGTATGCATTTAATGAAATTATCTGGAACCTGTGAGTGAGGCAGTGGTCAATCAAGGGGCAGCCATGCTGGTGGATACAGGGTCAGAGTAGGAGGAATAGACACGGGTGTAGAAAATTAGAGGGGCTCAAAAGGGCCAGTTTGTAGCCAAGTTGTCAACACTATATATCAAATCTGTGGAACAAGGCAAGCCAGAGTAGGGAAATGAGGAAGACAGGGTGAAAGTAAGAAACTGGGCCAAGGCAGGTAGATTAGCGCAGGTCCTTGCACAGTAAGCTCTAAATGAGATTCACAGCAGGCCTTGGCTGGCTTGAAAACTTGTGTTTTGTAAAAAATAATGTAAATCCATAGAACTTAGAGGAGTTTTCTTTTAGTCTACAGAAGAAATATGAGGGAAATACTTTTCTATGTAAAAACATAAATCTTCCAAATATGGGGGGCATGCCAGGTCTTTGGTAAACCCAACCTGAATTTCAAGGTTCAACTCAACTGTCACTCCCTCAAGAAAGCCTTCTGCAAATACCTGTTGCTCCTTATACATTATCATGCCACCATATGAATCTTTTTTGTGGCGTTTATTTCCAATCCTTGATTATAATTAAATGATCAGCTTTGTCACTATCCATTTCCTGACACTTCTGTTACCACTACCTTATCCCACAACCTTACATAGTGCAAGCTACAGTTGGTATTCATTAATTATTTGTTGAGTGAAAGAGTAAGCTTTTCTGTGTGAGTATTACAAAATATCATGTATGTTATACATAGTAGCCAAAGAAATCCAAAACAACCCCTCCTGGATGATTTTTCCAAATGTTTATCTCAACAGTGCCTGCACCTTTTATATTTGGAATAGTCACAGATCCTTCTGTTGCCTGGCAGTGCATAGTTCCTTTCTCAGCAACATCTAGTGGGCAGCTGCCCAGGACGTCCCCTTGGGTGGTGAATGTAATGCTTTAAAAAAATTCAAATTTGAGACAGTGACTGAGCCTTATCTGTATTCCCAGGAATCTTGTGCAGGTCAGTTACCATCACATTCTTACCTCATGTGAGCCCTCATACTTCCACCATAATCCTTTCTGATAGGCACTGAGTCTGGTATTTTCCTCTTCTTTACAAGTCTTCAGTCCCAGCTACCTAGGAATCTTGGTCATAACCCCAAAACATCTTCCCTTCTGTGTGGCATGGAGAAGCACTTGTATAAAAGTTCTAGGGACATTTTAGGTCATTCAATGATTGCCAAGCTCCTGATACTAATTAAATTCTGATACTAATCCTGGGGAAACACTCATTTACTCAGGGTTGTGAAAGAGAGGCTATAGGATCTCATGGTTTTGCTATACAGTCTGTCCTTAATTTGCATGGTTTTGATATACAAACACTTTAGATACCACAGTTTAATTAATAACATTAGTCGCCCAACAACCTGATTCAGTTACTGTGGTATATTAACACTGAGTAATTGCATAAAATACAGACTTGGCTGCTCTTTGGTCCACAAATCACAACATAAATAACAGATGTGCATCACAATCAGTGACCAATCACATCATATCTTTGGAAGCCTGTTGGTGATTGGCCACTGTGAATCTGTTATTCAGTTTATACACAGAGAGCAAATCATGTAATTTGATTGCCTTCTCGTTGGCCAGTGATATATCCATGTGCCATTTTTACAATAGATACAGAAACAGGAAATTGGCTAACAAAGATAAAACTGCAGCAAAGAAACAAAAAGCAGTAATACTGGGAGAGAAATTTGAATTGAATATATATGGAGTTATAGAAGAAATAGATGAATGTGAAAATATTGACCATGCCTCATCTTCAAGAGACTCTAGAGATTCAGTCAGAAGAACTCAGTGAAGGGGAATTGATCAAACCTGTAAATGAGGAAATAAGTTGTGGTGAAAAGAATGAAGATGTTCCAGAGGAAGTGACACTGGGAAAAGCTTCACATTTAATGAAGTCTTGGAGGTATTTAACAACAATGAAAGTACACAGGATAAAATATTGGAAGCTGATTCATACTTAGAAAGGAGTATGAAAATTTGTCAAGGCATCAAAGGTCCTTAATCCATGCCAAAGTTTTATTATGAGAAAGAGGCAAGCACTGATCAAACTACTCTTAGTTTTGTACAAGGAAAAACATTTTAATTCTCAATATGTCCAGTGTTTTGAATTGCAGTTATTAAATATTTATTAATTTTACTATTTTTCATTTTACTATATGTTTATAATCAATAGTAAGAAAATTTTTTGTTTTTTTACAATTTGTAAAGGTTGTAGAACACTTGCAATTGTTCCCTTTGGTTAAGGTTGCTTTGCCAGTTTAGCAAAAGACTACCCATAATTTCTTGCAGTGGAATATGTTAAGATGTTTTGACAACCCCATCATTATTATGACAATATTAGGAAACTAAAAAACTATATGAAGACAAACATTCATTTTGCTTAAATTTTGGAATTTATTTTTGTTTCCATTTAATTCTTTGTTTGATGGCTTTATTGAGATACAATTTATATACAATAAAATCTACACATTTAAAGAAGATATGATTTAATAAATGTATTCACCCAAAGAAGAAACATCCAAATAAAGTTGTAGAACATTTCTATCCCTCCTAAATGTTATTATGTGCCCTTTATGAATAGATCTATGGTACTGGACTTTCATTTAAATGGAATCACAAAAAATATGATTGGTTTATTTTGCTAAACAATTTCTTCTTGTTTTTAATCTCATAACCAAACAATTTTATTTTTTGAAGAAAAATAAACATTTTTATTGCTGTTCAGTTACAGTTGTCTGGCCTTTTTCCTCATTACTTTCCTCTGCCCCATCACCCCCCACTCCCACAGTCAATGACCCCACATATTGTCCATGCACATAAGTCCTCTATTCATGTTCCTTGGCTAGCCCTTTTTCTGTTTTTCCCCATTATCCACCTCCCCCTTCCCCTCTGGTCACTGTCAGTTTCCCTTTAAAGACAAAGAGAATCTTAAAGGCAGCAAGGGAGATATAGACAGTAACATACAGGGGATATCTGATAAGGCTAGCAGCTTATTTCTCAACGGAAACACTATAAGCCTGAAGGCCATGGCAAGAAATATTCCAAGTAATGAGAAGCAAAGGCCAGCAACCAAGACTACTCTATCCAGCAAGGCTCTCATTTTTAATGGAAGGTGAAGTAAGGAGTTTCCCAGACAAAAGGCTAAAAGAATATACCTCCACCAAACCAGCACTGCAAGACATTCTAAAGGGACTGCTATCAGAAGACGAAGGAAAAGAGTGTGAGAGAGAGAGGAACACAGGCACAAAAGGAAAAATGGCAAAGAATAAGTGCCTATTAATAATAATCTTTAGCCCTGGCTGGCGTAGCTCAGTGGATTGAGCACGGGCCTGCAAACCAGATGATTGCGGTTCGATTCCCAGTCAGGGCACATGCCTGGGTTGCTGGCCAGTTCCCGGCAGGGGACACACGAGAGGCAACCATACATTGATATTTCTCTCCCTCTCTCCTTCCCTTCCCCTCTAAAGATAAATAAATAAAATCTTTTAAAAAATAATAATAATCTTTAATGTAAATGGATTAAATGCTTCAATCAAGATACAGAGATTAGCTGAATGGGTAAGAAACCATGACCCACACATATGCTGCCTACAAGAGACCCACCTCAGGAAAAAAGACCTCCACAGACTGAAAGTGAAAGGTTGGGAAAAATATTCCAAGCAATTTCTTAGATTTAATGAAATCTATTGGAGTGACATTAGTTAATAAAATTATATAGGTTTCAAGTGTACAATTCTATGACACATAATTTATGTATTGCCTTGTGTGTCCACCACCCAAAGTTAAATCTTCTTCTATCACCATATATTTGATCTCTTTTGATAGTGGGACAGAATATTTAAATTTGAAGCTCTCCTAGAAAAATAAAACTATTTTACAATGATAGCAGAATATCAGATATCTGTAACAAGAGAATGTAACACTGCTGCATTATTTCAGTTTTTAACACCACCAAATCTGGCTATCCCCAGAACCCCTGGTGTTCTATTCAGTGCATTATAATTATTAGCAGGGAAGCTTAAAATCCATCCACTGGCCCCCTACTAAATAAAAGTGAGACCTGAACACATTTCATTATCTTCATATATTTCAAAACTTTCAATTGTGTGATTAAACATAGCCCTAGGTATGTTGCAAGGATTAACAATAAAATATTTTATATAACTCTGAATGGCATGTGATGCTAATAACCTGAGTATTAAAATATTTGTTATGGGATATGCTTGCAGGTCTTGTCTACATATTAATGGTTCCCTACATCTTGCAGTAACCTTCTCAAAAGTCTCTATCAAGTCTTTAAAAATGTATTTTATGTACTCTTATTACCTAATGATCCTTATGTATACATTCAAATTAGAAGGTGAAATTTCTAGCTCTAACTTGAATTGGCCAATGCCTGCCAAACACAGGAACCTCTCATTAATATAAGCTGAGCCTGCTCTACAAAGTTACTGGAAATTTTTTCTCTCCAGTTCAACAGTTTCAACTCCCAAAAAGTTGTGAACTTGCCTCAGGAAACTCGTTTCCTGTTTTGTGTGCAGTCATTGCTTAATGAATATTCATGCATTCACCAAAAAGTATGATTTAATTCTTCATGGGGACAGAGTTGTTGGGCTCTGAGGAAAGAGGAACAGAGAAGCCCATAACAGTGACCTTTAGCTCCTGGTCATAATGAAACTATGTAAATTGGGTTGTTAAGTGGGTTTATGTGTCGCTTAAAATAATCACAACTTTACTTCTTCTGGGATATTGTACACTATATTCATTAGGGAGTCAATGAACCCAGCCAGATGGCTGCTTGTGAACAAAGTGATGTGGAAGGCACAGCAGAAGCTGGAAAACAAAGGAAGATATGGGTCCAGAAATGGACACATTGGTGTGCCCCATGTGGTATTTCATACAGTATTCACCCATTAACTCCACTCTCAACTATTTCTTATGTTTATTGTTGCAAATTTGTAAATGGGAGAAGTGCAACACCTTTTGGCTCTCTGAGTAACACCATGGCAGTCAGCAAGAACAAGTACATTAGAAAAGCTGCAAAAGATGAGCCAGGAACAAAGTGATTAACTCATTTTCTAAGAAATATTAGTATGATATGAAAGCATCAGCTATGCTCAATATAAGAAATATTGAAAAAACACTAGTCTTGAGAACGAAAAGAACCAAAATTGCATCTCATGGTCTCAAGGGTCATTTTTTGAAGTGAGCCTAGCTGATCTGCAGAATGATGAAGTCACATTTAGAAAAACCAAGCTAATTACTAAGGATGTTAAAAATGGATTAATTAATTTTTATGGCATGGATCTTACCCATAACAAAATGTGTTCCATTGTCAAAACTGGCAGACCATGATTGAAGCTCATGTTGATGTCAAGACTACTGGTGGTTATTTGCTTTATCAATTCCATGTTGATTTTACTAAAAAACACAACAATAAGATTCAGAAGACCTCTATGCTCAGCATCAACAAGTCCACTAAATCTAGAAGAAGATGATGGAAATCATGACCCAAGAAGTGCAGACAAATGACTTGAAAGAAGTGGTCAATAAATTGATACCAGATAGCATTGGAAAATATATAGACAAAGCTTCCAAATTTATTTATTTGCTCAATGGTATCTTTGTTAGAAAAGTCAAAATGCTAAAGAAACCTAAGCTTGAGCTGGGGCTCCATAGTGAAGGTAGCAGTGCTGGAAAAGCTACTTAGGATGAGACAGATGTTAAAGTTGAATAAGCTGGTAGACATGAATCTCCAGTCCAAGTCTATGTTTAAAATTCAGACATTTAATGGAGACAAATAAAAAATTCTATTTGTGAAAAAAGGGAAAAGTACGCTAGATAAAATACACCCTCTCAATATTGTCATTCCAATAGTACTCCTCTAATATAATCACTGCCTCCATATTGGCTTGTATTCTTCCAGTCTTTTTTTAATTTTTCATATTTATTTATTTTAAAAATTGTGCCATAATGCATATAACATAAAATTAACCTTCTTAACCATTTTAAATTTATGGTTCAGTAATGTTAAATGCATTCATATTATTGTGCAATTTCCACAACTCTTTATCTTTCAAAACTGGAACTCTATATTTATTAATCAACTCCCTATTCCCCTCCCATCCCACCCTGACAACTACCTTATCAGCTATTTTTTTCCTCAAATCTAAAATAGGGATTTTTATGAGAGCTAAATGTGATAATGTATGCAAATTTCTTGGTCTACTGCTTGATACACAGCAAGTGCTCAACAAATGTTAGATATTATTACTTATTATTCTGTCATATGATTTTTTAAAGTTTTATTTTTTAAGGTTCTATTAATTTTTATTTTTAGAGAGAGGGGAAAGGAGGAAGAAAGAGAGGGAGAGAAATTCCAATATGTGGTTGCCTCTCACATGTCCCCAACTGAGGACCTGGCCCACAACCCAGGCATGTGCCCTGACTGGGAATTGAACCAGCAACCCCTTAGTTCGCAGGCCAGCACTCAGTCCACTGAATCACACCAGCCAAGGCTGTCTTACAATTTTTTTAAACACCATGAATCAACTTGGGTGAAATTTGGTTTACATAAACACAAATGGGGCTTATAATTAGAGAAAAATAAGCAACAACAAAAAAAAATGCAGCCAACAATAGACCATACATGGAAGAGGAAAAAGGATGGATACTTCTATCTCAGAGATAGGGAGTTGGGATAAGGATTCTGATCAACCTTGACTTAATTGGCATCTGTGTATGAACCTCACTTTCTTTCTGGTACCTGTGGGCAAACAGCTCACAAGACTTGAACTATTTTCCATTTGTTCTAATGCAGAAGTGGCACATAGCAGTGAGCTTTTGTTTAGCTTAATGTAAAATATGTTATTAAAAATGTGAATTCTCAACATTTATTAACCAGAATATTTCCTATAAAATAAGAACAAACTGACAGTAACCAGAGGGGAGAAGGGAGGGAGATAATGGGGGAAAGAAGGGGAAGGGTCATCAAGGGACATGTATAAAGGACCCATGGACAAAGCCAAAGCGGGGGTAGGATCAAAGGTAGAAGGTGGGAATGGGTGGGGTGGGAGGGAGTGGTGGTGGGGGGAAATGGAGACAACTATACTTGAACAATAATAGAAAAAAGACTTAAAAATCTATATTTAAGTTTTCCTTTACTTGCTAAAAAGTATTCCTCATTCTGTTGGGGCAACAATTGGCAGGAACTATGTAGATAGTATAACTCAGCACACATCACTCAATTCTGCTACTACTTAACCTCTGAGGAAGATGACCTGTGACATTAATTGGGTAATTTATTTTTCTCATATCATCAAACAAACTCATATCCCCAGTATAAGATCACCATGAATCCCATGATATGTAATGTTCTCCTCTACCTTTGCTAGGAAACTTGATATCCAAGATCTATGTATTGTTCTCCCAAGTTAGCACTTTCAAGAACAGCAAAAAGTTTAAAATTTTACATTATTTGTAAGTTAACATGTTAGCTTAGCACAGTTTCATGTATGCTTACTGAAGATATGAGACTCCTAGGTCAGAGACAAAGGACAGTTTCTTCCTCACAGCAATAGCAGCAGCCAGGATATCAGCTTTTGAACTGGTTCCCTATGTCTCAATTCTCATAGAGCAACACCAAGAGGATCAGATGACACACATATGCGAGTTACATTACAAGAGAGGGATTCTTTGAGCTTAGATAACTTGATTTTTATTTTTTTTGTTTTGTATTTATTGATGAGAGAGAGAGAGAGAGAGAGAGAGAGAGAGAGAGAGAGAGAGAGAGAGATATTTGTTGTTCCACCTATTTATGTAATCATTGGTTGATTCTTGTATGTGCCCTGACTCGGGATCAAATCTGTAACCTTGGAATGGGACAATGCTCCAACCAACTGAACTACCCAGCCAGGGCTGGAACTTGATGTTTTATAATGGTCAGTAATCATGATTGACCTTTGCTCTAGAGGGAGAAATTAACTTTTTCATTATGAGATAGTAAACAAACCCACCCCTTACTCTGAATGGAAACACTATATCTAATTCTAAGGCTGTTTGCTATACAAAGATCTTTGAAAAGTTAGTCTGGAACAAAGGCAGTCAGTGTCTCTGCTTATAAGATGTGCACAAAAGAGCTATGGAGAACATGTACCCAGCATCATCTGTCCTGTCAACCTTGCCTTCACTTTAGAACAAGTTCTCGTTCACCTAAGAAGGCAACATTATGTATGAGGTATACTAGATTTCATGTGTTCATTTAACAACTATTTATTGCAGGCTGATAAAAGATGTGCTGGGCCCTGGAAATACAAACTTGAAAAAGACCCATTCTTCCCTCTGAAGGCACTGTGAATCAGGCAAATAAATTACCAAAAAAAAAAAAAAAAGTACAGTGTAACAAATGCGATCTGTGTGATAAAGAGAAGTAGTTAGCCTGATAATGTCAAGGAGAGAGGGATGGCTTCCAGGAAGAGGGCTCATTACTGAAGAACCCTGAAAGAGGAGTAAGAGTAAGGGGGAATGAAAAGTGGGGAGGACCAGCCCAGGTTGTTAGGAAGAGAGCAAGGAAGTAATACAGATAATCAAGGAGAAAGGGTAAGGTTATAAATTAGTAGATCATGATCACAAATTTGGACACTCAAGGGCAATATGAGAACAATCCCAGAGACAGAGGCCAGTTAAGAGTCTTTGGCAAAAGTCTATCCATGGAATGGTTCTGGCTTAAAATAAGAAAGTGGCAATGGAGATCAAAGACACAGCTGAGTGATATCAAGGAGGTAGGATTGATCAGATTTGATGATGAACTGAATGAGGCATTGAGGGTAATCTAAAATTGTGCCCAGTTTTTGGATTGGACAGCTGGGTTACTGGCGATGGTATTAACTGAGATAGGAAACAGAGGAGGAGGAACAAATTCTGTGTGAATATAAAGAGTTCAAATTTGGACGCTCTGAGTATAAGGTGCCCATAATCCAGGCAGAGATACTCAGTAGGTAGACATATATGCCATATAAATCTAAAATATTGTTTTAATTGCTAGTATTATATTAATGCTTTTTATAATTAAAAATTAATGATTTAACATATTGTTATATGCAAATCAATAATCATTAGACAAATATTATATAATAGGGAGCATATTTTTCTCAATTTGTAAGTAATGGAGAAAAGCTCAGCTAAAAATAGTGTGGGCATACATTAAGCAGGCAATTCACAGGCCTGAATAAAAACCCAGGGTACTTAGAGTGCTCTCATCATACTCAAATAAATCATTTAAAGAAAGAAAATAGCACTTCATATTAAGTCAAGGTGTCATTTTCACTGTAATTGCAACTGATATATTGCTAATGCACCATTTGACAATTTGTGATCTTAAAAAACTCCAGTAGTTCACTATATCTCAATTCATGGTTACTACAGTTTTTGTGTGTGTGCATGTATTGCTTTTTCAAAGCTTGCATTTACCATGCAAAAGCCATGATGAAATAACTAATTTTGCCTGTGATAATGTCATTACATTATTGCCAGAATGAAATAAAACTCCAAATTGTTAGTGAACTGAATAAATTTTAATTTCTATGGTAACCTTGTTAAAATTAACAACATTCCCCATTAAATATTGTATATGTATTTAATGGTCTAAACCAATGAAGTATTTTATACTAAATCCTACAGCATATACTTGTCAAAATCAGTGAAAATACAAATGAATATAGCCAGGCATAAAAAGATATCAAGTGTTCCTTCATCCGTCACTAATGGTTCCAATCTGTTGAATCCTACTTGCCTTTTTCTGGGCCATGCTATGGTTCATATTTTCCACAAACACATCATGGAAGTATTGACCAGTAGTGAACTTCTTTCTACTCATCACTATTCTGTCCTATCTTAATTACAGCAACTTAGTTACTGGGGAAGGAACACTATTGTCTTGCTGAAATAGCAAGGCAAATAATTCAGATTTGTCAAATGCAAGTTGTAGTTAAGTCAGACAACCACTGTCTCAGCCTTTTTATTTATATGGCTTTTATTTTCTCTAAATTTCAGCTGAAGTGGGATATGTCTGCATTATTTCCACTGTAAGCTTTTTTTTTAAAAGCACCACTACAGGAATATTTTGAAATACAGAAATATTTGTTTCCAGGCTGACATTATAGATGGCAGATTCTTCTCTTCCTGAAGAATGTATTTCAGACAACTGTTTACCTGTCATCTATATTTCTTTAAAATTTTCCTTCTCCATTTTCCCTGAAAACAGAAAAAGTTGACTGGTTCCTAGTAAATTAAAGTGTGGTCTTTGGAATGCAGTATAATTAAAGAAAAGGGGAGGGAAATGGTCAATTTTCCTGTACATGTTACTGAGTAATCAAGGATCGTTGGCTGAAACTGGTTTTCATTTCAGAACCAACCAACCATTACATTCTTTGACTTTTCTGTTTCTCCGCACTGAAGTTGAATGATTCTATGAAGGTGAGCATTTGGATATCTGGTCTGTTTTGCTGTTTCAACTGAAGCCAGCAAAATTCTGGGGATCATTCCATACAGCACCTGTCAGGGTCAAGGTAAAGCTTTCACATGAAAACTGTTGGTGTCCCTTTTATGCATGGAAAATTTGGCTCTTGACAGGCCCCCAGATTCCAGAAATTTAGCTGTCATTATTCTTCTGGTTTCATTTTAGAGCAGTTTAAGTCTGAGGTGCCTCAGAATCTTCATGGTTTGAATTAAATAAGTAGGGGTTATTAGCAGAGATTCCAAGAACACATAATAAAAATAAAAGAAAATGGAGAACAGCAGAGCAGAATTTGGAGATAATATAATCATGCAGTCTTGAGGTTCAATGCAGAATGCTAAACTGTATTTCTGGAGTGGCAGAGTGGAGGGGGACAAAGGAGAAAAATTGAGACAACTGTAATAGAATAAACAATAAAAAGTGTATTTCTAAGAAAGATTAAGTCATACATAATTTAAGATATTTTCCTGTATGTTACAGGATAATATATGCATGTGGAGTGGGGGAGGAGATTAGTAATCTCATAATTTTTCTCCTTTCTCTACTTACCCATTGATAAGGATTCCCTAATACTGTGGTATCTTCATCTCCCTGAGGGGTGCCACTCCTTCACTTTATTTCTGTCTCCTGACACCAATTGGGTCTAGCAGAAACCCTCTACTCCATGCTAAGTGACCTATACCAAAGGTAAGTATTGTGGGAATTCAAAAGATAATGATTGCTGAGCAGAACTAGGTTGATTGAAAAGCTGAAACCTTGGAAACTAATACGAGATGGACTTTAAAGTCAGACTACCTAGGTTTGAATCTCAACTTTGTCACTCTGTTAACTATGACATGTAGAGCAAATTATTGACATTTTTATACCTCAGTTTCTTCATCTGTAAATTGGGGCTGATAAGAGAACCTGTCAAATAGGCTAGTAATGGATATTAAATAGGTTCATATTGATAAAGCATTTGGTGCATGACACATAGTAAGTGCTATCCTAATGTTAGTTAAATAATAAATCTAAATGCAACAGTGTTAAGTGTCCAGGATGAGACTCTTTTAAAAAAAGATTGATTATTTATTTATTTATTTATTTATTTATTTATTTATTTATTTATTTTCAGAGAGAGGGGAAGGGAGGAAGAAAAAGAGGGACAGAAAAATGGATGTGAGAGAGACACATCTCAGATGCTCCCAACTGGGGACCTGGCCAGCAGCCCAGGCATGTGCCCCAACTGGGAATCAATCAGGTGACCTTTTGGTTCACAGGCCTCTGTTCAATCCCCTGAGCCACCACAGCCAGGGCCCAGGATGGAACTCTTGACATGTGATATAGTCATACACAGAATGAACACATTTTATGCTAGTTTCAAGTCTCATATCAGCAAATGTAATCATTTTATGGTGTTAGAGGATTGTGAAGAAGCCCCCAGAGAAGATGGCACAAAAGTGTAACTGGAAAAGAAAGTCATAATAGAGGTAAATAAGTGAAGCTACTATATATTCCAAAATCTACACTGACTGTCATGGTAGCCAATAGCCACATGTGCCTATATAAATTTAAATTAATTAAAATAAAATAAAATAGCCCTGGCTGGTGTGGATCAGTGGATTGAGTGCCTGACTGTGAACCAAAAGATTACCAGTTTGATTCTTTGTCAGGGCACAGGCCTGGGTTGTGGGCCAGGTCCCCAGTAGGGGGTATGCAAGAAGCAACCACCACAATGTTTCTCTCCTATTTCTCCCTCACTTGCCCCTCTCTAAAAATAAATAAATAAAATATTAAAAAAATAAAATAAAAATTGGGTTCCTTAATTGCACTGGCCACATTTCAACCATCTAATAACCACACATGGCTAATGACTATCATATTGAACAGTAAAGATCTAGAACATTTCAATGATTACAGAAAGTTTTCAATTAGCAATAATTATACCTCAAATAGACCTCATTGGCTATGATACTTCACATTGGCTATGCACAAAGCTTCATTACAGAAAGATTATTAGACAGTATGGATAGAGATTTTTAAAGATGGACCCACTTAATGTAATTCAACTTTTATTTCAACTAAGGCAATTTCTAAATGTGTGATTTGTCAGACTTTCTACATAAAGAGGCTCACAAATTAAAAACATTTTTATAAGATACACATCCTGATTTGGGGTTTTATAAATCACAGACTCATGAAACTCAAAGTGCCAGGGAAAACTAAAGTCCTGTCCACAAAATAGGCACAAGATATCATCCACTCCTTCCAAGCTGATAGAGAATATGCGTGAATGTGTTTTAAGTGTGACTGTCTAGATGATGGGTAGAGATGTCCCTGGGAAAATTCAGGGTGTATACTTGGCTGGATCTTTCTGGGTAGTGAGCAAAGAACTTTCCTATTGGGGGAAAAGAGGCAGAAGTGGAGGTATCACTCAACTTTCCTTCAGTATTCGTCTAGTTCTTAATTATTACAATTGAAGTAGATAGCATTAATAAATATAAATGGCAATGAAATATCAACTAGACAATTTGTGATGAGTTGGTTTTGTTTTGCCAGCAATTTCTTGATTGTTGTCTGCTGACACTATATTTATCAGCCTCCTCTTAATGGATTTTGTGTAGATACAGATACTTCTTTCTGAACTATCTCTTTGGCTGCCTTCATAAAGATCAGAACTAAAACAATTCTCCAGGAATTGTTACAATTACCTGGACTGGGCTGATCTCATTTTATTACTGTAGCCTTGATTTTGGTACTTATGCTTGGAAAAACCCAATGAACAGTCCTTTCCACCCATTGCATTTACCTTAGTAAGACGGATTTTTGTCTAGAATATATTATAGAAAAAAGACAATGGCAAAAGAGAGGTCATGTTCTATCTGAGTGCTAAGAATTCTATCATTATTGATGAAATATTGTAGTTATATAATACCTTATATTTGCATAGAGGGCATGAAATGTCCAGCACTTTTACTCACATCAGTTCACTTAATACTCACAATAATCTTATGATTAAGATAATTATCGCATCCAGCAATACATTAAAAAAGATTATACACCATGACCAAGTGTGATTCATTCCAGGGATGCAAGAATGGTACAATATTTGCAAATCAATAAACATAATATACCACATAAGCAAAACAAAAGGCAAAAATCACATGATCATATTAATAGATATGGAAAAAGCATTTGATAAGGCATAGCACCAATTTAAGATAAAAAGACTCAGCAAAGTGGGAATACAGGGAGCATTCCTCAAACTAATAAAGGTCATATATGAGAGACCTACAGCCAACATCATACTCAATGGACAAAAACTAAAAGCTTTTACACTAAGATCAGAAGCAAGACAAGTATGCTCACTTTCATCACTCCTATTCAACATAAGTACTGGAAGTCCTAGCCACAGCAATCAGACAAGAAAAAGAAATAAAAGGCATCCAAATTGGAAAGGAAGAAACAAAACTATCACTGTTTGTAGATGACATGATAGTGTACATAGAAAATCCAATAGACTCAACCAAAAAACTGCTCGACCTAATAAATGAATTTGGCAAATCAGGTGGTTACAAAGTCAATACTCCAAAATCAAAGGCATTTTTGTATACCTACAATGAAACATCAGAAACAGAAACTAGGAAAAAATACCATTTGATAGAGCAACAAGAAAAATAAAGTACCTAAGAATAAACCTAACAAAGGAGGTTGAACATCTATACTCAGAAAACTACACAACACTGAAGAAAGAAATCAAGGAAGACACAAAGAAATGGAAGCATGTACCATGCTCATGGATTGGAAGAATTAACATAATCAAAATTTCCATCCTACCCGAAGCAATTTATAGATTCAGTGCAATCCTTATTAAAGTACCAATGACATATTTCAAAGACATAGAACAAACATTTCAGAAATTTATATGGAACCATAAACAACCCTGAATAGCTGCAATAATTTTGAGAAAGAAGAACAAAGCAGGAGGGATCACAATACCTAATATCAAACTGTATTACAAGGCCTCTGGAATCAAAACAGCCTGGTACTGGCATAAAAAACAGGCACATAGACTCATGGAACAGAACAGAGAGCCAGAAATAAACCCAAGTTTCTATGGTTAATTAATATTTGACAAAGGGGAAAGAAACATAAAATGGAGTAAAAATAGCCTCTTCGACAAATGGTGTTGGGCGATCTGGACAGCTTCATGAAAAAAAAATGAAATTTGATCACTAACTTACACCATACACAAAAATAAATTCAAAGTGCATAAAAGACTTAAATATTAGTCATAACACCATGAAAGTCCTAGAGGAAAACATTGGCAGGAAAATCTCACACATTCCATGCAGCAACATCTTCATGGATATGTTCCCTAAAGCAAGGGTCATAAAGAAAAGAATAAACAAATGGGACCTCATCAAATTAAAAAGCTTCTGTATGGCTGAAGAAAACACATTAAAATTAAAAGAGAACCCCAAGAACCCTGAAGCACCATTCCAAAAGAACCTATGCACCCTGATGTTCATAGCAGCACAGTTTACAATAGCCAAGTGTTGGAAGCAACCTAGGTGCCCATCAGCAAATGAATGGATCAAAAAACTATGGTTCATTTACACAATGGAATTATATGCAGCAGAAAGAAAGAAGGAGCTCCTACCCTATGCAACAGCATGGATGGAACTGGAAAGCATTATGCTAAGTGAAATAAGCCAGGCAGTAAAAGACAAATACCATATGATCTCACCTTTAACAGGAACCTAAGCAACAAAACAAACAAGCAAGCAAAATATAACCAAAGACATTGAAAGAGAAAATGGGATGACAGTAACCAGAGGGCAGAGGGGAGGGAATTTCAGGGGGAAAAGGGAAGGGATTATAGGAACAAGTATGAGGGACACATGGACAAAAACTAAGGGGGGTGGAAATGGGAGGGAGGTGGGGAGCACTGGTGGGGGTGGACTGGGACGGGAGTAAAAGACAGAAAACTGTACTTGAATAACAATTAAAATAAAAAAAATAAAAAAGCATTATTAAAAAAAAAAAAGAAAGAGAACCAACCGTATGGGAAAACGTATTTGCCAATGACACCTCAGACAAGGGCTTGATCTCTAAAATATATAAAGAACTCACATAACTCTACTCCAGGAAGACAAAACACCCAATTATAAAATGGACAAAAGACTTGAACAGACACTTCTCCAAGAGGACATACAGAGGGCCCAGAGACACATGAAAAGATGTTCAGCATCACTAGCCATCAAAGAGATGCACATTAAAACCATAATGGGATACCACTTCGCACCTGTCAGAATGGCCAACATAAACAAATCAACAAATAACAAGTGTTGGAGAGGATGTGAAGAAAAGGGGACCCTAGTTCACTGTTGGTGGGATTGCAGACTGGTGCAGCCACTATGGAAAACAGTATGGAATTTCCCCAGAAAATGAAAAATGGTTCTGCCTTTTGGCCCAGCAATTCCACTGCTAGGATTATATCCTAAGAACCCTAAAACACCAATCCAAAAGAACCTATGCACCCCAATGTTCATAGCAGCACAATTTATAATAGCCAAGTGCTGGAAGCAACGTAAGTGCCCATCAGCAAATGAATAGATCAAAACACTGTGGTACATTTATACAATGGAAGTCTATGCAGCAGAGAGAAAAAAGGAGCTTATACCCTTTGTAACAGCATGGATGCAACTAGAGAGCATTATGCTAAGTGAAATAAGTCAGGTGGTGAGGGACAAATACCATGTGATCTCACCTTTAACTGGAACATAATCAACAAAAGAAAACAGCAAACAAAATATAACCAGAGTCATTGAAATTAAGAATAATCTAACAATAGCCAGAGGAGAGGGGAGAGGGGACAGTGGGAAGAAGGGTTTTCAGGAACTATTACAAAGGACACATGGACAAAACCAAGGGGGAGGGTGGAAGCATGGGAGGGAGGTGGGTTTGGAGGGGGTGAAGGGGAGGGGTGGGGAGAAAATATGGACAACTCTAATTTAACAACAATAAAATAATTTAAATGAAAAAAGATAATTATCTACATTTGTATAGATGAAGAGACAGAGGTTTGGCAAGGGAGAGAGTATAAGACACTAGCTTAAAATCACTGATGAAGGTAGCAGATCTGGGACCTGGACTCTTTATTCTAAGTCCAGTGCTTTTTCTATCACCCAAAAGCCATCTTGGCTTCATTCTCAGTGTCTATTATTTTTTAATCCAGGATGTGTTTATTGGGATGGTTCTCCATTCACCTTGATTTGGGTGCTTTAGAGTTGCTTCCTTCTGAAGGAGCATCCTTTGTTAGCCTTACTCTTTCCTCTTGTAGGCAGACAGAGGACAGTGGGGCAGGCAACACACCAAACTACTCTGTGTATGGCTGATGATGGTGGTGATTTTGATACAGGGTGCAGCCAAGAGGGGGCCCCCCAAAAGGGATTTGGAATGGGGCCCAGAACTCAAGGTGTCTAGGAAATATTGGAGAGACATATAAGATGTCCTCACCCCTTCCCCCACAGGTGTGAGTTGGGGGAAGGGATACATGGAGCAGGGCATGCAAGGCTGTTTTGTACAGCCACAGCCTTGTAGCTAATCCATGGCATGGCCATTTAACATATCCATAGCCTTTGGCGGGTCACTTGGATATGGTAAATAGCTGTGGCCATGCTTGGAGCCAGGGGAATGGAAGACACTTCCCCCCAAGATGTAAGTGGGGGGCAGGTCCCCCGAGTTACAGGACCTGTGTGGGAGCTGGAAGAAGATTGGCTCCAGGATATTGGTCCATATCTGCCCAGACTCACAATGGCAGCCCAGTAAACTTGGGATAATACAGGGATGCTGGCAGGTGTAACTGATTGTAGGAGAAGTCAGAAATGGGGGTACAGAGGAAGATTGGTGCGGGGATTTAAACCCAGACACAGCAGCCATTAGAGGGGGGAACCATGAGGTCTTAGTGAGAGTGCAGACCCCTTCATAGCTTTGATGAAGGAGGGGACCATGAGGTTTTGTCAGAGTGCACACTCCCGCAGCTCTGGTGGAGGAAAGAAGAGACTTTGCCTGGAAAAATGGGTACAAAGAACTCTTGCCAGTAGACCCTGAGAAGGTGCCACATGGCTTTGGATTAATTGGATATCCTGCCTGGACGGCAACACGGCTGATGGTGCCAGCGGCCTGGAAACATGGATCTGTACTCTTTCCCTAAGTTACAGTACCATGAATTAGGGCGGGGGTGGGGGGAGACAGGAGCTGCTGAGTGCATCTGTGGGTATCTTAAAGGACTTTGAT
>PVKM010000933.1:69041-89661 GCA_004027735.1 Carollia perspicillata | reverse complement strand
TGAATACATACAGACACATATTTTAAAAAAATATTTATGTATTGATTTTATAGAGAGGGGAAAGGAGAGGAGAGGATGGAGAGAGAGAGATTTGTTGTTCCACTTATTTATACATTCATTGATTGATTCTTGTATGTGCCCTGACTGCAGGTGGATTGAACTTGCAACTTTGGTGTATCTAGATAATGCTTTAACCAACTGAGCTACTCAAACAGGGCTTAGATACATATTTTAAAAAGCGTACTCTGTACCATTATCTGGGGTATGCACAGGAAATGATGGCAGTATAGCAGCAGCCAGCAAGATAAACACAGTGCTTGCTGTTGGAAATCACGTTTCTTTCCTGTCTAGACTATGACTACACTGCAAGTTCTTTGAAAGCAAACATTCCAGTTATCTCCTTTCTATGTTAAGTGTATCACTCTGCAAACATGCTGGGCACTCGAAACACATTTCTTACATAAGTGAATAAATGAACAATAACAGCTTCTAGTTTCACTTAATTCATCCAACCAAATACTAGGTCCTTCAGTAAACGAATGCAATGGATAATTTTATGAATGCATCTTTAGATCTCAGGCAATTTAAAAGTGTTTTAAAATTGGCTGCATATGATTTTAACTGATATTTACACCTAGTTGTCTCATGTTTCTGATATCGGTTCATGATTGGAAAAGAACAGAGAATTTTCTGGGGAGTAGTTTAATCACACTCCATTGATTTTCTCTGCTTCACTAAGCTTTTAGACTCTTTTTGCTTAGTTTACAGGTGCTATATAGGTTGGGCCAAAGATACTCTTCACCTTTCCCTGCTAAACATTTGGAATTCCCTATAAATAACTGATAATTTAGGCAGAATTAGAGTTGGCTTCATCTAATATTTCAGTTTGTCTCTGTATAGAGTGATCTAAAGAGGTGACGGTAGTCTTCCTATGAGAAAAGAAGGTATTTGTGTGAGTTCCTTTTCATGACTAACTCTGTCACTATCTTCCAACTTTTTGTCTTCTTTCTCTTTTTTTTGGTATTTTGTTAGACAAGCTCAATTAGATCATGTTTTTTTAAAACTTTTATTATTGTTGTTTAATTACAGTTGTCCCCATTTTCCCTCCATTACTCCCCCTTCCCTACCCATCCTCATCTCCCACATTCAATCCTGTACCCAACCGCTGGTGTCTGTCCATGGGTCTTTCATACATGTTCTGTGATGATCCTTCCACTTCTTTCCCCATTTCATCTCTCCCTGCTCCCCTCTGCTTACTGTCTGAGTACTTGTTTTTTATTTCTATGTCTCTTATTCTATTTTGCTCATTTGTTTGTCTTGTTCATTAGGTTCCACTTATGATCAGATCATAAGGTATTTCTCTTTCACCACCTGGTTTAGTTCACTTAGCATAATGCTGTACTTTTGCATCCATGCTCTCATGAAGGGTAGGAGTTCTTTCTTTCTTTCTACTGTGTAGTATTCCATTGTGTAAATGTACCACATTTTAAAAATCCATTTATTTACTGATGGGCACTCAGGCTGTTTCCAGCACTTGGCTATTGTAAATAACGCTGCTATGAACATTGAGGTGCATAGATTCTTTTGAATTGGTGGTTCAGGATTCTTAGAGTATAATCCCGGCAGTGGAATTGCTGGGTCAAAAGACAGTTCCATTTTTAGTTTTTTGAGGAAATTCCATATTGTTATCCAGAGTGGCTATACCAGTCTGCACTCCCACCAATAGTGGCCTAGGGTTCCCTTTTGTCCACAACCTTGCCAGCACTTGTTGTTTGTTAATTTGTTTGTGATGGCCATTCTGACTGGTGTGAAGTGGTTCTAATTTGCATCTTTCTGATGGCTAGTGATGCTGAGCATCCTTTCATTCATCTATGGGCACTCTGTGTGCTCTTCTTGGAGAAGTGTCTGTTCAGGTCCTTTGCCAATTTTTAAAAAATGATTTTATTTATTTATTTTTATAAAGAAGGGGAAGGGGGAGAAAGAAAAAGAGAGAAACTTCAATGTGTGTTTGCCTCCTGTGTGCCCCCTCCTGGGGAGCTGGCCCACAACCCAAACATGTGCCCTGACTGGGAATCGAACAGGCGACCGTTTGGGTCACAGGCAGTTACTCAATCCACTGAGACACACCATCCATGGCCCTTTTCCCATTATTTAATTGGATTATTTGTATTCCTGGTATGGAGTCATGTGAGTTCTTTATGTACTTTGGTGATCAAACCTTTGTCCAAGTTATTATTGGCAAATACATTTTCACATATGTTTCATTCCCTTTTTATTTTACTGATGTTTTCTTTAGCTGTGCAGAAGCTTTTTAATTTCATGAAGTCCTATTTATTTATTCTTTCCTTTATATCCCTTGTTCAGTGGGACATATCAGTGAAAATATTGCTGTGTGGAATATCTTAGATTTTCCTGCCTGTGTTCTTCTCTAGGACTTTTATGGTGTCTTGACTTATATTTAAGTCTTTTATTCATCTTGAATTTGTTTTTGGGTATGGTGCAAGTTGTTGGTTGAATTTCATTTTTTTTTCATGTAGCTGTCCATATCTCTCAACATCACTTGTTTTTACTCCATTTTATGCTCCTGCCACCTTTGTCAAATATTAATTTACCCTAGAGACATGGGTTTATTTCTTGGCTCTTTATTCTGTTCCATTTTTCTATGTTTCTGTTCTTATGCTAGTACCAGACTGTTTTGATTACAGTGGCCTTGTAATATAGTTCGATATAAAGTATTGTGATGCCTCCTACTTTGTTCTTTCTCAAAACTGCTGTGTTTATTTGGGGTCTTCTTTCGTTCCATATAAATTTCCGACATGTTTGTTCTATACCTGTGAAGTGTGTCACTGGCATTTTTAATAGGAATTACATAGAATCTATCAATTGCTTTGGGTATTATGGACATTTTAATGATATTAATTCTTCCAATCCATAAACATGGCATATGCCTCCATTTATTTAGATCTGCTAAGTGTCCTAGTTGGGTGTATGAGCAAGTGGGCTCAGCTCCCATCTACATCACTGCAAAAAATATTCTCTTTCCTTTTAACTTTCTTTTTATTGTTTGATACTTATTTTTATTAAAGTAAGATGTCCTCATTTTAATTTTTTGCATTTGAGATTTCCTTCCGTTTGTCTCCAATGCATAGGACCATCTCCTTCCAACACCTGATTTATAACCATTTTCTCTTCCAATTATTTTTTAAACTCTCGTTTTGTGAAAAAAATCAAATTTTTAATTTGTTGTATACATTACTGAGCCAATATGTGTAATGTTTAGGAAGGCAGGCTCTGTATTCTGGATTCATCTCTTACTTGAGGAGTGATAATTGGCAAGGCACTTAACCTCTAAGTCTAAGTGGCTTCATCTATATGTTGCAATGGATATACTAGTGATACCTATCTCCTAAGGTTGTAACAAGGATAAAATGAAGTAATTTGGGTAACTTGTTCAGCACAGTGTCTGATACCTGTTGCATATTTTTATCATGATTGTTGTATTTGCTAAAGTTGATATTAATACTGCCATAGATGGAAAACTTCTGAGGCCCTGGGATCACATATATGACTTCTCTTGTACTCTTGATACAACACAAAATATAAGTTGGCTTTTACAGTTGGTGGATGAAAAGTGAAAAATGAATTAACTAATGTTATAAATTTTGATTTAACATACTTTTCTTATAAGAGATGCTGACCATTTTTAAATACAACATATATTTTAGTATTCATTTACATTGTATAAATGATACAGATTTGTGAATATGAAAATATATGTATAACGTATGTATTTAAATGTGCATAGAAAAGAAGTATTAATTTAAAATTTAGGCTAATTGAAACAACTACCGTAGAAATGCCCATGGCATTTTAATGCAATGTTAGTTTACAACTTTAAAGTTTATAGCACTATAATTAGTAACATGTACAATATTTATTACCAATTTTAATCTTTTTTATATGACTGAAAATTATTTTATACTAGTAAAATTAAAAATAATGATAAAACTGTCAGCATAGCAGAATTAAACTAAAGTAACTACTACAATATCATACCCCAAAACAGCTAATTTAAGTGCAAAATACTTTGTAAATGCCATTTGTCTGGGCTAATGAACGTTAAGGGCTTTAAGGAGTAGTTTATGTAGTGTAAATAAAAAAAAATAGGCACTGTGCAGCAAGCTTTACTATTGTTTAACATGAGAAAAATATTAAATAGGTTTATATATAGGTCACTTGAGGAAATTGTGTCTACATCATAGCATAGTTGATATAAATGGGACTGTCAGACAATAATACTTTCAGATGTTTTTAAAGGGAAAGCTTGAAAATGCTTATAATTGTCTTCATATAAATAATTGTATATTGTTAACTATGATAGCTAGACTGAAGATTCCCAGAATTTTAAGTCTATGTTTTGAAAAAGGAGTTTCAAAATATCAGGGTTGTTTAGTTGGTTACATTTTTTTCTGAATGCTTTTTTTGCCATTCATAATGACTCTGCCAAAGTGGTGTTGTTATATGATTTCACTAGTAGGTGGAATCTATTGAACAAACTAGACGAACAAGCAAAATAGAGACAGACCCAGAGAAGAGGCTGATAGTTCTTGGTGGGTGTTGGGGGTGGAAGGATCAAGCAAAAAGGAAAAAGGACTCATGGACATGGACAACAATGTGGTGATTGTGTGGCAGAGCATGGTACGGGGGTACATGGTACTTCAAAAAGTATAACACAAAATAAATAGAAATATGGAGGATTTTAGCAATAAGATTATTCAATATTAAAATAAACTTAGTATAGATACTTTGGAAAATGTAGAAAAGTGAAAACAGTCACCTAGATTTTCACACCATAAAGAATCACATATAATACTTTGTGTGTATATGAGGTCTATCTGGAAGCTATCCAGCCATGTAATATGAAAAAATAGAGACATCTATTGAAGAACATACAAGATATAAGAAACAATGTATATCGGACAATGATGCCTCAGTCCTCTTCAAAGAAGGCACCTTGGGACCTCACATAGTTCTCCCAATTGCCATCAGCTGCCTTGTCATATTTTCCTGAATTACATCAATGTTCTCATCTGGGCCATAGGGTGCCTAAGTCAACTGGATGACTTGATGTTCCACCAAAAAACTGCACAAAACATGACGCATGAGCAGGCACGTTGTTTTGATGAACCTGCCAATCACCAGTTGCCTATAGCAGAGGCCTCCTGAATCATTTGAATAGTTTCTGCAGAGGAATGTTCAAGCTTAACACAAAATTTGATGCAGATTTGTTGCTCTACTCACTCATTCATTTTGAATGCAATGGCCACACACTACACATGATCACCCAACAGCATGTACAGCTCCCACTGATTAGTACAGTGAAGTTGTTATTGTTCATGCATATACATCCCAGACCACTCCCCCTGGCTGCAAGGTTTCATCAATGGTGTGCAAACCATTCCCATTATATTAGCAATGACTGGACATTTTCCAGAAAGAAAATATATATATTCTTTCTGTTCCCTCCTGGATAAGTTTCAATTTTTTTTAACTAAAAGATAGTTGTGATTATACCCCACTGAATATTTAAATTTGTAATATAAAGGAATCTAAAAATATGTAAAAATTACTAATAATAATGAATTGGGTATAACTTTCCTTGTATTATTTCAGCCTTTCTTTTTTAGACCCTGAAAAAAGTATCTTTACTTATATATTTATTCCAAACTTTGTTTTAGTTGCATGTAATTTTGAAGGTTACATAATAAAAAACATGGTTAGCACTTAATATATTTTAGTAAACTTTAGATCATAAATATGAGAGCAACTATATGTTATAGTGATTATTGTCATAATTCAATTGTTGAAAACAGAATTTTGAAATACAGTATGATGCTACATTTTGCAATATTTTGGTTTCTATTTTTAGGTCGCCCAATACCTGGAAACTCCTGGGAGGACTCAGGTACAGAAAATCCAGAGACAGCAAGTAAAACCCTTCATGACCCTTGACCATCAGATTGTTGACCAGACTTTTAAACAGTCCTACCCTCCAACACAAAGAAGTGTGCTTGTGGTACAGCCTGGACACTTACCTCCCAAGAGTGACACTGTCCTGGCTGGAGATGCACTCACCAAATTGCTAACTCTTGGGAAAGAAGACGACAATGTGGAATGGCATGTATGTCTAATAGCTGTTTATAAAACTATATAATGAGTTTTTGAAAAAAGGAATTCAATGAAATTGAAGTTGACATTTTTATAGTAAAAATCCAAATCCAAATTCATTTAACAAAAGATGTCTTAAAATTTTAAATTTGTAATAATTATTTATATACATATCAATTATACACAAAATATAAAAATTCACTTCAATACTCATTTCAGTTATGTATCAATGTAAGATAAAATAATCACTAAGAGTAATATATGTTAAGAAGATTTAGCTTTTGGGTGTGGCATTGAAAGATCTTTGTTATAAAAATAATAATTAAAATAATTTATTTTATAAAACAAACAAACTTCAGCTGAGAGTCAAGCACAGTTCTTCTCAAGTAGAGTATTCAGTAACCACTGCATGACTTATGGGTCTATTTCTCATACTGGAACTGACTCTCACCACTTTACTGACAATAAATCAAAAATTTATTCTGAAGTTATTTGGGTTTTATTGATACAAATGAAATACTAAGTTATGGGACTTACATATAGACCCTCTGTGGTGATCATCTTCATTAATAAAGTTTTGTTGTTTTTTTTTTTTTAGTTTCAGATGTATAACACAGTGGTTAGACAATTTTATAATTTAAAAATTGTTTCTGCTAATATTTCCAGTACTCACCTGGCACTATGCATAGTTATTTACAATATTCCCTATGCTGTAATTTACATTCCTGTGACTATATTGTAATTACCAATTTGTACTTCTTAATCTCTTTACATTTCTTCTACCAATCTTCTACCCCACATCTCCAGTCTTCTACCCTACATCTCCTCTGGCAACAAAAACTTTGTTCTCTGTACCTGTGAGTCTGTTTCTGTTTTGTTTATTCATTTTGTTCTTTAGATTAATATGTAAGTGAAATAATATGATATTTGTATTTTTCTGACCGAGTTATTATATTTAGCATAATACCCTTTAGGTCCAACCATACTGTGGCTAATGGTAGGATTTCATTATTTTATTAATGATCCAATAATATTCCATTATATATATATACCACTAGTTCTTTAGCCAGTCATCTATTGATGGGCACTTGGGTTGCTTCCATATTTTGGCTATGGTAAATAATGCTGCAGTGAACATAGAGGGTGCACATGTTCTTTCAAAGTAGTGTTTTTGGATTTTTTTGGATATATAGCCAGAAGTGGAATAACTGGGTAATAAGGCAGCTCCATTTTAAATTTTTTGAGGAACCTCCATAATGTTTTTCATAGTGGCTGCACTAGTCTGCATTGCCACCAACAGTGCACAAGGGTTCTTTTTTCTCTACATCCTCAGCAACACATGTTTGTTGATTTATTAATGATAGCCATTCTGCCATGGCTGGTGTGGCTTGGTTGGAGCATAGACCCACAAACAGAAAAGTTGCAGGTTCAATTCCAGTCAGGGCACATGCCTGGATTGACAGTTTGGTCACTGGTCAAGGCATGTGAGAGGCAGTTGATTGGTGTTTCTCTCTCACATCAGTGTTTTTCTCCCTCTATCATTCTCTCCCTTTCCCTGTCTCTAAAATCAATAAGCACGTCCTCGGGTGAGGCTAAAAAAATGGTAACCATTTTTACAGGTGTGAGGAAATATCTCATTGTGACTTTTATTTTCAGTGATGTTGAGTGTCTTTTCATATATCTATTGGCCATCTGTATGTCCTTTTTGGAGAAGTATTTATTCAGGTTCTTTGCTCATATTTAATTGATTAGGTTTTTTATTTTTGGTGTTGAGTGGTATGGGTTAACCTGAGTTTTTTATATTAATCCTTTATTGAATGTATCATGGGCAAATATCTTCCCCCCATTCAGAAGGGTATTTTTTTTTCCAGTTTGTCGATGCTTTCCTTTGCTGGGCAAAAACTTTTTAGTTTGATATAGTTCCATTTGTTTCTATTTTCTTTTGTTTTCCTTGTCTGATCCGATGTATCACAAAAACTATTGCTGAGGGAAATGTCACAGATTTTACTGTGTTTTCTCCTAGGAGTTTTACAGTTTTGATTCTTACATTTAAGTTTATAATTCATTTTGAAGTTTCTCCTGTATATGCTGTAAGAAAGTAGTCTGGTTTCATTTTTTTTGGCATATATTTGTCCAATTTTCCCCAAACCATTTATCAAGTAGACTGCTTTTACCCATGTATGTTCTTACTTCCTTTGTGAAATATGTATTAATTAACCATATAGGTGTGGGTTTATTCCAGGGCTCTCTTTTCTATTGCATTGATCTACGTGGCTCTTTTTATGACATTATCATGCTATTTTGATTACTAGCCTTGTGGTATAGTTTGATATCAGGTGGTATGATACTTCCACTTTGTTCTTTCTCTGGTTTGCTCTAGCTATTTGAAGTCTTTTGTGGTTCTGCTTAAATTTTTGCGTTATTTATTCTAGTTCTGTCATATACATCATTGGTATTTTGATAGAAATTGTGTTGAATCTAAAGACTGCTTTAGGTTATATATACATTATAATGATATTAATTCTTTCTATGCAAGTACATGATATATGCCTCCATTTATTTTATCTTATTTGATTGTAATCTTCAAATCCGATAATTTTCTGAGTACAAGTCTTTTACCTCCTTTTTAAAATTTATTCCTAGGTATTTTTTTTCTTTTTTGACACAATTGTAAATGGAATTGTTTTCTTAGTTTCCCTATTTGATAGTTTATTATCTAAGAAATAGAAGGTCAAAACCTATGAATAGTAAAATGACAACAAAGTCATAACTATCAACAACTATACCTGTAAAACAAAAACGAAGCAAATAACTAAAATGGGAACAGAAGCAGAAATGGAGATCTCATGGAAGGTTTTCAGTGGGGGTGGGGGAGGGGAAGAATGGGAGGTACAGAGAATAAGAAGCATAATTGATAGGTATAAAATAGACAGAGGGCAGTTAAGAATAGTATAAGAAACAGAGAAGCCGAAGAACTTATATGTACAACCCATGGACATGAACTCAGTGCTGGAGGGGGGATGCTGGAGGGCAAGGGGTGGTGCAGGGTGGAGGGGGGATAAAGGGAAGAAAAAATGGGGAAAATGTTATGGCATAATCAATAAAATATACTTAAAATAAAATAAAACACAAATAATATCTGAGTATTATTTATCCAATAATTATCGTATTATTATCTTATGATTATTGCATGGCTTGGAAGGATTGAAAGTCCCTAGAGTAGTCTAAGTGCAATGAGCACAAAATTTTTCTTTAAAAAATCATTTTACTACAAAATGTGTATTAGAAGTCTCCTCCATCACTGATGTCCTTTAAGTCATAGTTTAAATCAAGCTGTTATAGCTTTAATCATTGTGTGTTCTCTTTGAATTTGACCTGTAGCTTATACATTTTTGCATACTGCCATTATTTACACTCTTGTTATCTTTAATAGCTAAAATATATCCTATGATTTGCAACTTTCCAATACTCTTTGATTGGTGCTAGGAGTCCATGTAACTAAGCAGAAACTGTGCATTCTTTAAAGTCACACAGCATGAGGTTACCACTATTACTTCCTAGCTGTGAGGTCTCAATTCTTAACCTCACTCATCAACATATCTACATCTTGTAGAATTGTTTTGATGCTTACATTTTAAAAATTCCTATTACAAGGGCAATGTGGTGGCTCAGGTGATGGTGGATATTGTCACTTTGGTACTTCTTTATCCTAAGCTTGTCTTCCTGTGACATGAGGAGCATTTTGTGAATTCAAAGAACATCCCAGAAGTCATAGCTATCACAGAATAAGTCTGTGAGAGGATCATTAGATTCAGGATTTGGGAGTTGGAATTAGGAATATCGTGCTGATTAAAGGTCTCTGAGACAATGAAATATAAAATCAAAAGAAGCATTTTATAACATGGTCTTTCCAAGATAATCCAAATTTGTATTCATGGCACATAGGATCCTTCCACACTTAACCCTTGCCTTTTGACCCAGACTTATGATGGTGTTCTGTGTTTTAGCTCTGTTGGCTTCAGCCATATGATTCTCACAATGTTTTCTTTTTTAACACCTGTTCTTCTTCAACTACTCATTCATACTCCACTATTTGTTTGGAAAATCCCAAATCACTTGAGAATTCATTTCAGGTATCTTCTCTATGGTGCTTTCCCTGGTGGTTCTCTGAGTGGAATTAAGTGCCTATTCTCTGAGTTTTTATAGTTACAGCTATATGATCACATGGATAAAAATTGCACTTATCATAGCATTTTCAGAGCATGTCCTACATTTATTATTCATTGTCCTTTTTTATCTTCTGTACTTTCTAGGTGCTCCAAGTTAAGGGGGAGAGAAAAATAAGCAAATAATTATAATATTACGTAGAAAGGGCAATGGTATGTATAGGTAGAAACACAGAAGTGCTATTATTATCAGAAGTATATCAACAGTAAGAAATGGAGGAAAATCGCTAGTGCAATATTGAGCCAGGTGAGATAGCATAAACCAAGAATAGAGATGGGAAGCAGCACGAGGTGAGTGGCAGATGGTGAGAGGCAGATGGTGTTTAAAGGAGATACCAGAGTAGTAGGCAATAGATGAATCACAGAAAGTCTGGTACTTTATGTTAAACAACATCAAATCATTAAATGTATTAAATGTTGGGACCATAATGACATAATCATATTTGAGTTTCATATCACTCTGTCAGCTTTGTAGGGGAAGAAGCCTGGAGTTGAGAGGTTTTTTCTGTAATGCAGTGAGAGAGGATAAGACCTTCTGCTTGAACATGTTAGGGCTGAGGTATCTGTGAGACCACCTTGTGATGGCGACAGCTAGATATCCAAGTTTGCCTTGAGGAGAAATAATCTAGACTGGAGGAAGAGATTTGGAAAATGGTAGCATGCAGGTAGTACTTGAAAATTGAAATTAGAGAGTCCTTAGACAGCATGAACCTAGTTAAGAGAATGGTGAACCATGTATGGGATTGAGGATATCACCACCATTTAAGGATGGTCAGAGGAGAGGGGGCCATAAATATAAAGTAAAAAGATAACCAGTGTGGTGTCACTGAAGCCGAAGAAAGAGTTAAAGAAGGAAAGAATAATCCATACACTCAAATGTAACAATCGACTCTTGTAGAATAAGGAATGATTAATATACATTTAATTTGAAAGTCAGGGAGAAAAAGGAAAACTGTTTTTGAAAAACAATAAAATTTTTTAAAAAATTAAATTCCCTAAAAAAAAGAAGTCAAATAAAATAGCAACAAAAGAATTTCAGTAGGATGGTAGGCAAGAGCCATTCCACTCTGGATTCAGATTTAACAGGATGGGGAGAGATTGAATTTGTAGATATTTGGGGTGGTTATAGCAAAAGATAATTGGGAAAAGGCATGGAGAATCATAAAATGAAAATTGTGAAGTTTATCTAATTTATCTGCTAGAGGGTCTAGATTGGATCTAGCTATAAGATTATATTTGGTGAGTGAAAAAATAAAATTTAAGGTTTCAGAAATAGAGTGATTTAGAAGATGATAAGACTCAAGTCATGATCTAGAGAATAGGTGAAGAGAAAGTTAAATTCAGATTTATAACTTTGAGAGTGGTGAGCTAAAATATTCATCTAGAGGTTTGCTTTATATATTGAGTTCTGACAGTTGTTACTACAAGTATTTTTTAGATGCATGTGCATTTCTGACCATATGGTATTATTTTTTCTTTAAAATTTAACCTTGAATTTTATATGGCTTTCTAGTAAAACTTACTACAGCTTTCCTTTTGTTCATGTTTGTGGTTAAACTTTTCACTATGTTTTCAGTTTTTTCTATTGTTTTATTTTCAATGGGCCTCTTATAGATATACTATGCAATAACTTTTTAAAAATCAAATTTAAGACAGATTCTTGATTAGTATATTAACTCATTTGCACTCTTGCCACTAGTTTACTATTAATATTTAATAGTTTTATTTTCTCATGTCTTTTTAAAATTACTATACTGTTTTCTTATTCGCCATCTCTTTTTTCTATACACCATTGGACAGGTTAAGTTTCTCTTTCTCTCTTTTTCTCTCTCATGACTCCTAACTTTTTAAGAAACATAGTTATATGTTTTCTATCTACATCGTTGTTTAGACATGTCTATATCATACATATCCTCAAGGAAAAAGTTATCTGAGTCTGAGTGTGTGGTCCATCTCCTTTTTGCGCTCATACATAAAGTCTGTCCAGAAGGTATCCAGACATATAATATGAAAATTAGAGACATTTATTGAAGAAGATAAATGAGATACAAAAACATTGCACACAGGACAATATGCTTCAGTCCCCTTCAAAGTAAGCACATTGGGGCCTCACACAGTTCTCCTAGTCACCATCAGCTGCCCCATTGTGTTTTTCTGAATATCATCATCAGTCTGAAATTTCTTCCCTTTCAAAGGTCACTTTAGTCTCGGGAGCCAGAAGTTACAGGGATGAGTCACCTGGGTGACTTGATGTTTCACCAAAAACTCTGCATGAGAAGTGATGCATGAACAAACATTTATTGTGATGAAGCTACCAATCACAAGTTGCCCATAGTTGTGGCTTTCTGAATCATCTGAATAGTTTCCATGGAGGAATGTTCATGCTTAATGCAAAATGTGATGCATATTCATTGATCTCCTCGCTCAGTCATTTTAAATGAGATGGCCACACAGTACACATGCTCACTCAGCAGGTATCACCACCTCCACTGACTAGTACAATGAAAGCATCATTGTTTATGCATACACATTCCAGCTACTCTCCTTGGCTGCCAGTTTACATCAATGTTGTGCAAACCATTTTCATTATATTAACAGTGGCTGGACTTTTTCTGGACAGGCCTCGTGATATATACTTGTTATTTTGATCTCAAAATCTTCACTGTAGCTTACTCATTCTTTTTATATTTTGTATGTATTTCATATTGTATTTATCATCTGACTAAATTGCCTTCTGGAAGAGTGTTTCTAAAATGTCTTTTTGCTTTAAAACTTCAGAATTTCTATGCCTAAGAAAAATTTTATCACACCATAATTAAAGGATATATTATTGGTTGTAAATGTTTAGGTTCAAAATCCTTTATGTTTAATATTTAAAATATGATCCCATTGTTATTTTGCACCCTGTGATGTTGAAAGGCTTGATTGTTGGTGTTTGTAGACCTTTTTAAAAAATCATTTGAACCTTGTAAACATTTTCCTTTATCATTGAACCTCATACTTTCTGTGTCTATTTTTGACATTTTGATTTTTTGTCAAAATCGTGTTCTTTTTCTGTGTATTTCATTATCTTCATTTATTACTTTGAGAGTGGTTATTCTGCAGATTTGTAATTGTGCTTTTATCTAAGCTGTTAATCATTTGTTGTATTTTTAAAAATATCAATTGGATTCCAAGATGATTAATTATGAAGATTCTTGGAAGATGTGAAACAAAATTTTGGACTGTATTTTAGATCTTTAAATCAATTTAGGATAATAGAAGAACCAACTTCTTCAGTAAATCAGGGAAAAAGATAGTCACATTGGTGGATAACAAAAATAAGAGATAGAGGTGTGAAAAGCAAAGAGAGAGACTCTTAGGTGGATGAACTATCACATGTAGGGAAGAAAGGATTCCCTCTGAAATAGGAGAAACCTCAGCATATTTATAGGCAAGAGGGAAAAATTAGAAATGCAAGAGGTTGAGTTGTTTATGCTGTAAGTTTACAGGAAATATAAAAGGTTGAGTGACCTATTTGTAATTGTTTGTGAAACTACCAGCAGTACCTTAAAGGAAAATATTTACTATAAGTTGTTCTTACCACCCTTCTCTCCTCATGTCTTCTTAATATCTGTTCAGAAAAAAATTTGTTGTCCTCTTAATGGCATAAAGTAAATGAAAGGAATGTTATGAAATTAAAATTTTAGTTTAGTAACAATAAATAACATACTGTAAAACTTTCAGAGACTGGACTAACCAAAAGAAACACAACACATATTTATTATCCTAGATTGTTGGAACATGTTTCAAAGCACGTAGAATAACATCTAAAGTTTAGACAGTGTTCTAGAGTTACACTCTTGAATACAGTACCATTATCCAGATGTGGCTCTTTAAATTAATTTTAAATTAATTCAAATTCAATTAAATCTTAAAAATTTAATGCAATTAAATTTAGTTCATTAGTTACACTAGCCACATTTCAAGTCTCAGTAGCCATATGTGATTAGTTGCTGTTATATAAACAGAAAAATATAGGACATTCCCATTATGGCAGAAATTTTTGCAGGATAGCACTAGCCTATTGACTTTTACAATGTAGGTTTCTTACCTACTTTTTGACTTTTAAACCTCAGTTGCCCTTCTTCACTCCACTCCATTCCTGTTGGCCTTCTCACTCTCTCAAATTGTCTGAACTTGTTCCTGCCTTAGGGTCTTTATATATTTTTGATTTATTTCCAAAGGCTACCCTTCCTCATGTTATTCATGCCTGTATCCAAATATCAGTAAATCCTTCTGTGACAATCTTCTAAAACAACATTTCTTCCCATTAAACTATATTGACTTCCTTTTTTGTTTTCAAACTACTTTTTGCGATTAACTGCTTATTTTCTGTTTCCATAAAGGAGTTTGAGTTCCACAAGAACAGAACTTTGTGTTGCTTGTTTTTATAGCTCCAGTATTTACAAGATTTTGAAATAAATATTGTTCAATAAATATCTGTTAAATTAATATATGAATAGTGTTCTGATTTTTTTGACATATGACCTTTGGAAGTATCTTAGTAGGTGTCTCTGAACACTTGATGCTCTAAATTCTCAGAAAATTTGTTTAGAAGATAACAAAATCATAAAATATTTTTGGTATATCTCCCAGAGTTTATTCTTGATTGTTTCTGCACATCATGGAAGATAAACAGTATTACAGTTATATAAATCAGTATTTTCACACTCATTGTATTTACGTCATATTTTAAAATTTCACCAAAGAGAACATAATGAGAGAGAAGATAGCTAGTAAAGCTAAAGAGAAATGAAGTGGGCTGGCAAGCATAGTATTTTAAAATATAGTTTTGTAAATCTTCAGCTAAGTTATTTCTGTAACTTAGAAATCAATCAATTTTAGATAGAGGTGAGAAAGAGAGTAGAGTTTGTCATCAGCTGTGTTTTAAACTGCAATGCCTTTTTAAAAAGTGATTCCTGGTTCGTTGCTCTGATGGGCTTGTAGGAGTACTAGATATGATTTTAAAGAATAGATCTTTATTTCTTCACTGGGTTAACTTTGTAAAGAGCTGAGAATATTTGACAAATATTTTGATCTCTTCACAACTTGTGTCCCTATACTTGTGGTATATGTTATAGGAAACATGCCTAAAATCACAGACTACCTATCACAAGTCAGTAAACTATAAACCTTGAGACTTTAAGAAATAACTAACCACAAAACCAGTTACATCTGTTTTTGTATTGCTTCTGGAAGAACATAGGAAAAAGCAATAAAAAAAAGAACTTTGCAGAAAATAAATAAATAAATTAGGAATATAGATCCAAATTTCTGGGATTTCAGTCCTACCTCTGTCATTCACTAGCTACATATTTTGAAACCTATTATTCAACTTTCTTTTCTCTCAGTTTCTCATCTTTACAATGGAGATGATGACAGTATCCACTTCATAGGGCTAATATGAAGAGTAAATAAACTGATGTATGCAAAGTATATAGAACAGTGTCCAGCACATCTCTGACACTATATAAATGTTTGTTACTGTTACAGTTTAAAGTATCTATGATTATTTTTGTTATTTTTCCATTGTTATTGGTCATTTTAGAAAGTTGAATGTGTTTTCAGTTAGTTGTATTTGACCACTTACATTTGTATACCTGTAAGATGCGATCAAAACATTTTTTGCTTTCTAATGATCTTACTGGAGTGACCCTGGTTAGAAAAATTATACGAGTTTCAGGTGCATAATTCCACAACACATCATCTGTACACTATATTCTGTGTTCACTACTCTAAATCAAATCTCCTTCCATTACCATTCATCAGCCTTACACCCTCCTCCTAACCCCTCTTCTAGCAGTGCCACACTGTTATCCATGTCCATGAGTTTTTCCTCCTTTTTTGGTCAATCCCTCTACTCCCTCAACGCAGCCACCCAACTCCCCAACAATTTTCAGCCTACTCTCTATGTATGAGTCTTTCTCTATTTTGCTCATTAGTTCATTTTGTTCATTACATTCCACACATGAGTGAGATCATATAGTATTTGTCTTTATCTGACTGGCTTACTTCACTTACCATAATACTCTCCAGATACCTCCATGCTGTTGCAAAGGATAAGAATTCCTTCTTTTTGATGGCTGAGCAGAATTCCATTGTGTAAATGTATCCCATTTTTTATCCAGTCATCTACTGATAGGCACTTAGGCTGCTTCCAAATCTTGGTTATTGTAAATAACACTGCAATAAATATAGGATTGCATATATCCTTTTGAATTAGTTTCAAGTTTCTTCAGATAAATTCTCAGAAGTGAAATCACTGGGACATAAAGCCATTTCGTTTTAATTTTGGAGGTAACTCTATACTGTTTTCTACAGTGGCTGTAGCAATTTGCAGTCCTACCAACAGTGCATGAGAGTTCCCTTTTCTCTACATCTTCATCAATACTTATTGTTTGTTGATTCATTGATGGTAGTCATTCTGACAGGTGTAAGATGATACCTTATTGTGGTTGTAATTTGCATTTCTCTGATGATTAGTGACATTTAACATGTTTTTTTTTTGTCTATTGGCTATCTGTGTGTCTTCTCTGGGAAGTGTCTGTTCAGGCCTTTTGCTCATATTTTAATTGAATTTTTATTTTGGTGTTGAGTTTTGTAAGTTTTTAAATTAAGTTTGGATATTAACTCCTTATCAGAAGTGTTGGCAAATATGTTCTCAAATGTAGTAGTCTGTCTTTTCATTTTGTTGATGGTTTCCTTTGCTATGCAAAAGCTTTTAGTTGATGTGGCCCCCCTTGTTTATTTTTTCTTTAGTTTTTCTTGCCCGAGGCAGTATATCAGAAAAAAATATTACTATAAGATATATCCTAGATTTTACTGCCTATGTTTTCTTTTAGGAGTTTTATTGTTTCAAATCTAACATGTAAGTCTTTAATTCATTTTGAGTTTTTCTTCTGTATGGTGTAAGAAGGTGGTCTAGTTTAACTTTTTGCACGTTTCTGTCCAATTTTCCAAACACGATTTATTGAACAAACTGTCTTTACCCCATTGTTTGTTATTATCTCCTTTGTCAAATATTAAACCATAAAGTTTTGGGTTTACTTATGGGCTCTCTAATCTGCTCCATTGATCTGTATGTCTGCTTTTAGGCCAATATCATGCTGTTTTGGTTACTGTGTACTTATAGTAAAGTTTCACATCAGGTAGCGTAATTTCTCCAATTCTTTTTTTTTTTCTTAACATTGATATGACATTCAAGCTCTTATTTAGGTGTTCCATATACATTTTTGGAATATTTGTAGTCATTTTGCAAAATACACCATTAGTATCTTGATTGATATTGCACTGAATCTATAGATTGCTTTGGACAGTATGGACGTTTTAATGATGTCATTTCTTCCTATCCATGAACACAGCATATGCTTCCACTCACTGTATCTTCTTCAGTTTGTCTCTTCAGTGTCTTATAATTTTCTGAGTACAGGTATTTTACATCCTTGGTTAAATTTATTTCTAGGTATTTATTACACTTGAAGCAATTGTGAATAGGATTGTTTTCTTAGTTTCCCTTTCAGATAGTTCATCATTGGTGTTTAAAAATGCAACTGATTTCTGGATATTTATTTGGTATCCTGATACTTTAATAAATTCAGTTCTAGTAAACTTTTGGTAGAGTCTTTAGGGTTCACTATATACAGTATCACATCACCTGCAAATAGTGACAGTTTTACTTCTTCCTTTCCAATTCGGATTCCTTTCATTTCTTCTTGTCTGATTGCTGTGGCTAGGGATTCAATTATTATGTTGAATAAGAAGGCAAAATCAGACAACCCTGTCTTGTTCCCAATCTTAAGGGAATCACTTGCAGTTTTTGCCCATTGAGTATGATATTGGCTGTGGGTTTGTCATATATTACCTTTATTACATTGAAGTGTGTTCTCTCTATTCCCACTTTTCTGAGAGTGTTTTTTTAAAAATCATAAATGTGTGCTGTATTTTATCAAATACTTTATCTTCATCTGTTAATATGATTATATGCTTTCATACACCATTTTGTTTATGTGGCATAACACATTTATTGTTTTTTAGATATTATACCAATCTTGCATGCTGGAATAAATTCCACTTGATTGTAGTGTATGATTTTTTTTGATTTATTGGTATTTTTGGTTTACTAATATTTATTCAAGATTTTAGCATCTATGTTCATCAGGGATATAGGCCTATATATTTTCTTTCTTTGTAGTTTCTTTATCTGCTTTTGGGATTCAAATAATGCTGGCTTTGTAAAATGAACTTAGGAGTCTTACCTGATCTTGAATTTTTGGAATTGTCTGAGAAGAATAAATGTTAGTTTGTCTTTGAATGTTTGGTAAAATTTACATATACATTCATTCAGTTCAGGACTTTTGGTTTGTTAGGAGTGTTTTGATTACTACTTCAACATCACTAGTTTCAGTCTGTCTATTCAGATTCTCTGATTCTTCCTGATTCAGTTTTGGAAGATTTGTGTGTTGCTAGGAATTTGTTCATTTTTTTACAGGTTGCCTATTTTGTTGGTATGTTGTTGTTCATAATATTTTTTTTACAATTTTTGTATTTTGTAGGTGTCGTTTGTTATTTCTCTTTCATTTCTTATTTATTTGGGTCCTCTTTTTAAAGTAAATTTTTATTGAATTTTTTGTGATTACATTGAATAACAATTATGTAAGTTTAAAGAGTGCAATTCTGTAATACATCATCTATATATTGTATTGTGTGTTCACCACCCCATGAGGTGTCTCTTTCCATCACTATTTATCCCTCACTCACACTCTTCTGATCCTACTATTCCCTTTTTTCTTCTGATTATGACCATACTGGTGTTTGTCCATGAGTATTGTTTTTTTCTGCTCAATCCCTTTACCAATTGGCCATCAGTAGATGTGTGGATAAAAAAAAAATCATTGGTATATTTACACAACAGAATACTACTCAGCCATAAAAAAGAAGAAAATCTTGCCGTTTGCAACAGCATAGGTGGACCTGGACACTATTATGCTAAGTTAAATAAGCCAGTCAGAAAAAGACAAATACCACATGGTTTCACATATATGTAAAAACAAATGAACAAAATAAACTCTTTCTTTTTTTCTTGAAGAGTCTGGTTAAAAGTTTATCAATTTTTACGATCTTTTCAAAGAACTAGCTCTTGTTTTTCAAATATGGCCACACCACCTTGAATGTACCTGATCTGATCTGATATCAAGTTAAGCAGAGTCAGGCCTGGTTAGTACTTAGATTTCAATTGAAACATTTTTAAAGAAAAGTTCTCTTCCAATAATTTAAAGATATGTGCTCTGGCTTGAGTTACTTCATGAAAAATATTGTATTTATGGTGATAGTGATTTCCAAGGGACTAGTCCAGGATCATTTGCCCAGCTATTATCTGCCAGTAGGTTGAAATAAATACAAGAAAAAACAACACAAATCAAAGTGTTTCAAGGTTACATCATTTCATTTCTTTTTTTTAACTTTCTTAAAATTTTAATTGTTGTTCAAGTACAGTTTTCTGTCTTTTACTCCCATCCCAGCCCACTCACCCAGCCCTCCCCACCTCCCTCCTATTTTCACCCCCCCACCAGCTTTTGTCTATGTTTCTTTTATACTTATTCCTGTAAACCCTTCCCTTTTCCCCTGAAATTCCCTCCCATCTCCCTGATGGACACTGTCAGCCTGGTCTTGATTTCAATGTCTGTGGATATATATTGCTTGTTTGTTTTGTTGTTTAGGTTCCTGTTGAAGGTGACATCATATGGTATTTGTCTTTTACCACCTGGCTTATTTCGCTTAGCATAATACTTTCCAGTTCCATCCATGCTGTTGCCAAGGGTAGGAGCTCCTTCTTTCTTTTTGCTGCACAGAATTCCATTGTATAAATGTACCATAGGTTTTTGATCCATTCATTTACTGATGGGCACCTAGGTGGCTTCCAGCAGTTGACTATTGTAAATTGTGCTGCTATGAACATTGGGGTGCATAGGTTCTTTTGGAGTGGTGTTTCAGAGTTCTTATAATAATCCTAGTAGTGGAATTGCTGGGTCAAAAGACAGATCCATTTTTAGTTTTCTGATAAAATTCCATACTGTTTTCCATAGTGATTGTACCAATCTGCACTCCCACCAACAGTGAACCAGGGTCCCCTTTTCTCCACAACCTCTCCAACACTTGTTGTTTGTTGCTTTGTTTCTGATGGCCAT